>VMDR010001407.1:0-129124 GCA_007922815.1 Macrotus californicus | reverse complement strand
TTAGCAAGCTCTCTAGGCTTTAGAACTCACCCCCGTCCCACCCACATCCCCCCCTTTAGTTCATGTCCGTGGGTCGTAGGATCAAAGACACTTTAAATGCCAACTGAGAGGCCAATTGATTGCACAATCGGGAGATGGACTTAAAATGGCCAAAGGAACCCATACGTTTGTTCTGCAGACCTGCTCCTCCCAGAGTCTTCCTTGTCTCAGAAAATGACACACTCATCTACCCAAACGGCCAAGTCAAAGCACAGGATGCACCTTGACTTAACTCTCACCTTCACGATCCGTGTCTTGTTGGCACTTCCACCCAGCACATATCCTGCATCAGCTGCTTATCCACTCCCAGCCTTGCCCAAGCCACCAGGACCTCCTACAGCCCCTCTCACGAGTTCCCCTGCTTTATCCTCCCCGCCTTGTGACTATTTCTCTACAGAGGCCACAGTGAGCTTTTTGAAACACAAACCAACTCATGTTATTCTTCTGCTTAGAACCTACCGATGGCTCTCTATAGCACTTGGAATAATATTCAGATTTCCTTGTTGCGGCCCCAAAGGCTCTGCACGAGAGAGCTCTGGTGTTGCTGGCATCTTCTTCCTCTTATTACACACATCCCAGACTTGGCTGTTTTTTCTCTTCACAGTAGCCTCCTTTCCCCCACAAGACGTGTACTTGCTTTTTTTTTTCCTGCTAAGGGTGCTCGGACCCTTGTTCTTTTGTTACATGTCTCCTTTATGTGGGGCAGGTCTTCACTCCAATGTTACTTTCCACGGGCATGTTTCCTGATTGTCAGAGCTAATGTGGCCAGCCACATTCCCCCAGTCATCTTTCCCAGCCATGTTATCCAGCTCATCATTGCTGCCTTGTTTATCGCTGAAAGGAGTGTCCTTGTTCTTTCTGTTTGGTATGGTTTGCCTTCCCCTATCTACGTCTGAGTGTCAGGTTCATGACAGAAGGGGCCTTGATTCATTCGCTGTGTGCAGTAGTACTGTGTTCTTTATGGGTACTTACTAGAAGTGTGGGTACTGTAGTAAGTACTCCAATAGTCTAAAAAGAAAGAAAAGTATATTTTTATCTAGTGAGGAAGGACTTTTTTCAAAAGCCATGACTGCAGTGGACTTGGCATTTTTGTTAATCACACATGTTGGCTAGTGAAAAACAGAGTGCCTTTAGAACATGCTCTTTCACAGGAGATGCACAGCTATATCGCTGAAGTGGGGGAACACTGTGAAGGACCGCATCACTCTCGGGCAAAGTCCAAGACCCTTAAAATGAAGTCTCCCAAGATCTGACCTCTGCCTAGCTCTTCAGCCTTGTTTCCAGCTGTTATCTGCCTGATATCTTGTACCAGTTTATGTGGTTCTTTGCCTTCCCGTCTTTGTTCATGCTTTTTCCTCGCCCTGGAATGTTCTCTATCCCCTGCATGACTTCTATCTTCTGACAAATTCTCACCCATTCTTTAAAACTCATACCGAACCTCGCACCCTGCAGTGAGCCTTCTTGGATCCCTGCCCCCTATGCCCCCCAGGATGTGTCCCTCCCCTGGGCCTCCCTCATAGACTCTGCATTTATCTATCAATTGCACTGTCTTCAGTGTATTTTAATTGCTCATGTGCCTCTATCCCGCATGAGAAAATCAGCGATAATTTTTTAATCTATCATTCCGTATCTACCACTTATTCCTATGCTTGGCACAGAATAGATGCTCAGTAATATTTCTCTGAGCAGAATTAAGAGAAGTAATAGTTGCAACTGTGATGCAAAGAGAAAGAGAAATTTACTTCCGATTTTCATGAATACTGTTGTTGAAGACACCAGGATGAATTTGCAGGAAAAAGTGAAAAGGTTGATTGTTTTATATTTTGTTTCTCAACAAATACTTCTGATTATACTCCCTTTTCTTTGTCCATTCACTCTGTTAGTTTACCACTAGCAGGTCTTCATCTGAAATGGAGTAATGTTTGCCCATTCTTAGTTAACGTTACGTAAATAACTTTTAAGTTGAAATTACTGCTTTTTGGGTCTGACATAGTCAGATATTGGTCATTTCTGTGGTTCAGCCTAAATATAAGGATGACAAGCTATGTCTCTCTCCCTTGCTTCTGTTTACTGTCTTTTCACACAGCTCACCTAGCCTGGGCTTCTTGTACTGGAAACTTTTATAGTTCGGAAAGCCACCGCATGCATTTTGGTAAAGGAAATAGAGATTGTCTCTGGGCAGTGCGTGGCCTTGGAGGTCATGGGCTCCATCCCAGGTACTGCTTAGGTCATGGCCGGAAAGGCGCCTGTCAGGAAGGCCTTGGAAGGGACTTCCAACTTCCGCATTCTGTAGGAGAGTGGGCTCCATTACCACCTCCACGGTCTCTCCAGTCCACTGCAGGACTCTGCAGGAGTTAAAATAATGTTTAACATCATTAAAACAGTGATTTCTACCTTTGTGCCTATCCCACAATTGAATTTTCAGGTAGTTGCTTACATTTCTCTCTGTGGATTCAGGAAACCATTAGTCCCACATTATCTGATTTGCTAAACGTATTTTGGCCCTTAAAGCTATTCCATTAGTCACTCCTAAACATGCTCAGCACAAATGAATAAGATGCTTGATGATAACGAGCATCACTTCCTAGAGGAGGAGTTGCCCTGTGACCGCAGGTACAGGAGGAAAGCCAAGGCCAAGTGTTCAGGGCCTTGGAGCTCTGAACCTGGGGTCCTCTGTGGGGTATGGGGCCTCTAATCGGCAGAGCTGTGCCTGCTGTTTCTATGAATGTTGCTGTTAACGTTTTCTGTGCTGCTGACTTCCTAATCCCTTTTAACTTCTAAGTTTGAAAGAACCTTTGAAACTAACTGAGCTAGCTGAAAATATCTTTTAAAAATAAGAAGCACATTTAGATTCTGGTGCACAGCAAATTCTCTGTGAAGAAAAGTTCCAAATTTGTGACTCTATTTGCATTTCCATAAACACAGAAAATCTTTGTCTGAACTTATTATGTGACAAATAACAGTGTTAGAAACGGGTGTTTTAAGACTAATTATGCCTATGCTCCCATTCTTGTTAGTGCATTCACTACACGAAACAACACAAAACTTGTATTTGGGGCTCAAGAGCTTTTTTCTTGAAGTTGATACTTTAATGAATTTTCACCCGTATTGGCCTAAGTAGTGTAATTAAAATATTAAAAAGTAAAACAAGGTGCTAAGTTGCCTCTTCCCCCAGGAAGCCAACCCTGAGATGGAGATGAGCAGGTAGGGTGTTTGTTAGGTTGTGGCCTCGGGACCCGGGCCTGTGGCCTGTGGCAGGGTGGGAAGGAGCCAGGCACTAGCTGTGACGAAGGCCCAGCACTGGCTTCATCTAGTGCCTCTGGGAGATCTGGGCAGACACTGTCCTTGGAGTTGTCCTGCATCAGGCGGCTGCAGACCCCACATCGTGCAGAGAGACTGGAACATGTGGGCTCAGGGCTCTCACATCTACACAGACTTCCAGGGCCCTGGCAGGTGGAGGAAGGAGCGGAGAGTTCCAGAGGTGCATCAACCACATGGTCAAGGACCATGGTGAATGAGGGAAACCGGCACAGATGACTGTGCTTCTTCCCCATGGGGATCAGGCAGCCCATGCCTGGGCTTGGGGGTCAGCCTGGTCCTGTTCCCAACTCTCTGGGGTGGTTGATACAAATGGAAATTACTTAAAATTACAATGTCAGTGTCTCTGCTGCACTGACCACATCTCAAACGCTTGGCAGCCATGCTGGACGGCACAGAGTGTTTGCATCAGTGCAGAAAGTTCTGTGGTGCCGGGCTGCCTGCATACCAAGCAGCCGTCTCTCCCAGGTCCTGTTGCCTCTCCAGATGCTGCAGGAGGAAGGGGCCGTGTCTCCCTACCCTGATGATCCCTCTCTGCTGCCCTCAACTGGGAGGCAGCTCTGTTTTATCCCCTCAACCCCATCTTTCTTTCATATTGGACAATAATGTAGCTTAATAAACCAAAACTGGGATCAGTAGCAACTGAAAAGTGTTTCCGTTCCCTGAAGGCTAGGCCAGAGAGGTGGGGGAAATATTTGTATTCATCACACCAGTGCTGTTAGAGAAAAGGAAGAAAACCAGTTTAAGCCCATAAACATTCACACCTTGCCACGGTAACATCCAAAATGATAACATCGTTGGCCAGCAGGAAATCCATGGAGAGCAATCCAATTGTAGCCTGAAGTACATTTTAAAGCAGAACAAATAAAACATTTTAGAATCAGCCTCCTCCCAGATAAACTGCATTTGGAGCTGCACTGTTGGGCGAGGCTCTCCATGAGTCAGCGCCGTTAATTCTTCAGTCAGCATGGCAGTGGTGGCTTCAGTCACCGATTCTGCCCTCGTGTTCTCCCTGAGTTTTTGTTGTGCAGACTGCACCTCTTTTAAAACATTCCCGAACAAACTCTTCCAGACTTCACGTTTAATGTCTTTAGCACATGCAATATTCATAGTTTTGTTTTTCTTCTGGAGTCTCAGCAAAAGTCTGGCCACTGCACAAAGCATTGGAGATGCTTAAAGGTATTTTCCCCAGCTGGCTGCTCAGTACGCATTTTGAGAAGGTGGTGGTTAAACAGATCTTTTCTTCTGCGTTGCACGTGGGCCCTCCTGTGGGGTCTATGGGAAGGGAGAGGCAAACTCACGTCCATGTTCTTCTGTGTAAGGGAGCGGAAATAAACCACACAGACACACACAGACTGAATTTTTATAAAAACATGATAGAAAAATATACAACTGCACCAGCTTAAAAAAACAACAACAACAAACAAAACCAAACTGGTTCTTGTGCTATTTCATAGAAAGATTGCTGTTGAGGGGCAGTTATCCATAAGAGCACTCACCAGACATATGCTAAACATGGGCTAGGCATTTGGGGGTTCTGGCCCATGGAGCACACCACCAAGAATTGCTAGTCAAATGGGAAATGCTAATGTGAATGAGTCCAGCATTCCAATGCGAAGGCCTAGGAGCGATTGGGTGGGAGAATCTGCTATCAACTGGAAGCTACACGGGGGCTCCTAACTTCCTTCCCAAACTCAGATGGTGGGTCCAGCTTGACTGCCTGGGCCTGCGGATGGGAGCAGGGGTATGGGCTGGGCCTTCAGGGTCCAAGCCTGGAAACCTGGTCTTCCTCCATCAGTTGCATGGATGTGACCGCCACTATGTAAGTCTTAGGCAGAGCAGAGAAGGGGGGCAGGTGTCCCTCACCTGCCAGAGGAGTGACCCTACCCACCACCAGTGAGATATGGCCAGTAAATGAAGCCTTTCCTTGCCAAAGATAAGGTGCCAATATGGGTGGGGAGAAGCGTGAACACCCACTTTGGATCTCTCTGTTGAAAACCAGGGCCAGAAGCCCCGACCTTGGTCAGCGGCCACAGCGACACAAGGCAAGAAGTTTTGAATTTTCTTCTCTGCCTACAAGTAATCCCTGTCTCGTCGGAACACTGAAAGGAGTGGGGAGATAAGTACATAACACACGTGCAACACTTGCTAGCATGGGACGCATGTGCCCAGCCTGTTGTCAGGGCCTGACAAGACCTCACACCTTCTCTTCTCTCCCAGCCCCTGCCATCTTTGAGCTTCCTGAGGGCAGGTGCTGCCCTGAAGGACCTCTCCTGGATATTTGTTGAATTGAATCAATCAGATGTATTTATTGAGATCTCACATGCTTAGCACTGAGGTTACTTAGCTTAAAAGAAGTAGTAAAATTATAGGATTTTTCAGACCCAGAAGGGCCCTTTGAGACCACTCTCACTCCTTCATTTTACAGAGGAAGAGACCAGGGTCCAGTGGGCTGGGAAGGCGGGGGTTCGAGCCCCCAGCTCAGAGTGCTCTTGCCTGCAGCACACTCACAGGGAGCTGCTCAAAGGCGGTGTGTCCGTCACATCTGTATCCCCAGCTCTGTCCCCAGAAGTGTCTGGCATGTTGCTGGCTTTCAGACAGTTCATTGTTAAGTGAATTAATTCACCATATTCTGCCTGCCCTTTGGCAAATGCAATACAGCCTGTGGCTTTGCAAGACTGCCGTGAACAGGTGTCTGTGATAGAGCCTGTCACGCCACATAGAGGCTTCAAGTTGGCCTCTGTCACGGCTTGTGTAGTGAAAATTAAAATACTTTAGCATCTTAAAAATATGTACATATATAATGCTTTTAAAGACATGGCAGAGAGTAATATACCAGTGAGCGTGTGCTGTGTTTCCCTTTAGGTGGGAGAAGTCCTCGCCGGTGGCCCACGAGCACCCGGGTCTGTGAAGAGTACCTCGGACAGCGGCCGAGAGCAAACATGGGAGAGGTACCGCCTCCGGGCTCTAGTATAGTGTTCTCGCCGGTGGCTACATCCCAAGAGATACAATGATTTAAAGTTTTAAAATGATTCCTACCATGAATGCTAATCCCCCAAATGGAGACGTCTGATTTGCAAGGCCCTCGATCCCTGAAAACAAACCCGTGTACACAGAGGTGCCAGTTTCTCTCGAGAGTGAGGGTGGTGACGGCCACACCACTGACTGCCGCCACTTCCGGTGCCCTTGCTCCGCCACTTCCGGTGCCCTCGCTGTGCCCCGTGGGTACCACGTGTGCGCGTGTAACCTCGGTTTACCGAGGGAGAAAGAGACGGGGAGGGACGTTTACAAAGTTCCCAGGTCATGCCGCCGTGACGCATCGGGGCCACTGCTGAGCCCTGCTCCGCATGCTGCTCGCACTGCCTGCCTTTTATGGCCCACGTGTCACCCCATAGGCCCCATATCTCTCAAGGCTGCAAGGTGCCAAGGGGCCCATCATGTCTCCTCCTGCCAACCTCCTAGTCACAGGTCATCTCCCAGCCTCTGCTTAAGCGTCTTTCCCACCAGGACCTTCACCCTCTGGAGAGAATATTCACCCCCTTCTGAGTATTTCCTGGTGGTAGGAGGGCTCTCCCATTCCTAACTGAAGATTCCAGCTCTGCCCCCTGGGGACCCTCGGGACAAAGCCCAACCCCCTCAGCAGGGATGCCCTGTGAAGTATTTTGGACGAAGCTCCCGTTATTTCTCAGTTTATCCTTGCAATGAATGTCCCGGTTCTTCCAACTTGCCCTCTACTTGTCATGCTTTCCAGATCTTACCGTCCAGATGGCAACATTTATTTTGAACTGGGGCATACTCTCTTTGTGGTACAAACGCACAGGCTAGAATTATCATTGTAAAAATACCTGAGCAGGAGCTATATTTATGTCTTGTGTAATCCAAGCAGTTGGGCGTTTGTATATTCAAAGACAACTGTCGGAGTTCCGTGGGGCTTGTTTGAACAGGTACGGAATTGAATCCCTATTGAAAAGTAGGGAGCTGTTTTTAACCTTGGAAATCCACCCGTATTTCCCAGCTTAGTGATTTCCATTTCAGATGCATGTGCGATTTACAGAGAGATTTAAGGGTATTATGACTATCATGAATAGTCACGGTCATAATTAGCCCCAGCAGCATCCACGTGCAAGAAGATGTGAATCTGGTTTGTGAGGGATCGCATGTGGGAGGCCCGGTCGTTGCAGGCCGCCTGCAGCCGGTTCTCAGGGCCTGGGAAAACCACCATCGCTGGGATTCCACGTGGTAACTGTGGAGGTCTGTGCACCATCCTTTCCAGGAGTGCCTCCTGTGTTATTTCTGAAGAGCATTTCTTCTTCGTCTGTATTAATAAGAAGAGATCGCCTCACAATCATATATAATGCAGGGTGGGGCAAAGTAGGTTTACAGTTGTACGTATGGAAAAAAAATACAATGATAGAGAAATAATAATACAAGAAAAAACTCTGTTTCGTGTACCCACACCTGTAAACCTACGGTGCTTTTGCCCACCCTGAGTGTCTGTGTGAGGGCTATTTGTGGTGCTCCTGAATCGTGACAGTCTTCCTGATCCCCACCACCTCGGCCTCCCGCTGCGCAAGCCCATTAACCAAAGAGCTGCCGGTAATGGCTGCACACAGGACCGAGCAGGCTGGCGGGTGGTTTGAGGGAATGAAGAGCCACTGACACTCCAGATCAACAGAGGGCTCTGGAGCCTCTCCCAGCCAGCACGGTCCTCTCCTCGTGCTCTGGAGTCAGGGCTGGGGGAAACGGAAGAACAGATGGGGTAGGGTTTGGTTCATCCAGACTGGATGCGCTTGTGCTCTGGGGGAAGGGGACTGGTTCAGGGGACCCTGGCAGGCCTGCGATCCTGTACAATGAAGGAAGACAAACAGCTTCCTCACGCACGGGTTTGTTGAGTATTGTGTGTCTGCCTTGTGCTGTGTGATGCTATACATTATCTTATCTTTGATGCTGAAAATAGCGAGGGGCTAAATCCCGTTATTCACAACGTACTGAGGTTCAAAGAGATTGAATAATTCGCCCCCAATCACAAAGGTGCCAAGTGAGTGGCGGAACCAGGATTATAAATCTTGGTGCATTCTTGGGCTGGCCTTCTTCCTCTCTTCATGGTCTTTTTAAAAAAATACACTTTCTTCTCAGGAGCAGTCTTAGGTTCATAGCAAAACTGGAGAGCACAGAAATTTTTCATGCACCCACTGCCCACTCATGCGTAGACACCCCATTATCAATGTCCCCCACCTGAGTGGTACATTTGTTGCAATCGGTGAACCTACACTGACACGTCATTGTCACCCAGAGCTCGTAGTTTCCGTTAGGCTCAGGCCTAGTGTTGTTCACTCTGTGGATTTGGACAAACGCATAGTGACAGGCATCCACCGTCACAATGTCGCAGAGACAGTTGAACTGCCCTAAAAACCCTCCGGGCTCCGCCTGCTCAGCCTCCTCTCCCTCCAGCCCCTGGTAGCTGTCGAGCTTTTTGCTGTCTCCGTAATTTTGCCTTCTCCAAAACGTTATGTAGCTGTAACTGTGCGTTATCGTACAGTGTGTAGCCTTTTCAGATTGATTCATTTCTCTCAGTGAGAGGCATTCAAGGTTCCTCCATGTCTTCTCACGATTTGATAATGCACTTTTTAGCACTGAATAATATCCCATTGTCTGTACGGACCGCAGTTTATTTATTCATTTGCCTACTGAAGGACGTCTTGGTTGGTTCCAGCTCTGGGCAGTTCTAGATAAAGCTGCTGTGAACATTGTGTGTTTATAAGTTCCCAACTCCTTTGGGTAAATACCGAGGAGTGTGGCTGCTTGATCGAATGGTAAGAGTATGTGTCGTTTTGTAAGAAAGAGCCAATCTGTCTTCCTGGGTGGCCGCACCATCGTGCTTCCCCACCAGCAGTGGGTGAGCGCTCCCGTTGCCCCACGTCCTCGCCGGCGTTTGGTGTGGCCAGTGTTCCAGGTTTTGGCCATTCTACTAGGTGTGTCGTGGTAAGTCCTTGTTTGAATTTGCATTTCCCTGATGACACATGGTGTGGAGCATCTTTTCCTGTGCTTATTGCCAGTGGCACGTCCACCCTGGGGAGGGTTCTGTGAAGGCCTCTGGCCTGTCTTTCAGTCATGCTGTTTGTTTTCTTATTGTTGAGTTTTATGAGTTCTTTGTGTGTTTCGGATAATGGTCTTTTATCAGATGTCTTTTGCAAATATTTTCTTCCAGTCTGTGGCTTATTTTGTTGTGCTCCTGAAATTATCTTTCACAGAACAACCGTTCTTCATTTTAATGAAGTCCAGCTCGTCGGCGATTTCTTGCACAGCTCATGCCTTTGGTGTTCATCTGAAAATCATCACCGCGCCGAGGTTTTCTGGGTTTTCTGGTTTTCTCCTATGTTATCTTCTAGGGCTTTTGTAGTTTTGCATTTTATGTTTAGGTCAGTGATCAATTTTGAGTTAGTTTCTATGAACGTTGTAAGATCCGTGTCTAGATTCCTTTTTGTTTGTTGTTTCTGCACGTGGATGTCCAGTAGTCCCACGACCATTTGTACAAGAGACTGTCCTTGCTCCATGGGATTGCCTTTTCTCCTTGCTCAAAGATCAGCTGGCTCTGTTCATGGAGGTCTGTGTGTGGGCTCTCTATTCTGTTCCATTTATTTATTCCTTTGTTCTTTTGTCAATGCCACTCACTGTCCTGATTTGATTGTAGTAAGTCTTTAAATTGAAGAGTGCCAGTCCTCCAAATTTGTTCTCCTCCAGTATTGTGCTTGTTAGTCTGAGTGTTTTGCTTTGCCTATAAACTTTACATTCACTTTATACTGTGAGCTGCTCCATTGCTTAGAAAATAGTTCGGGGGCTTCTCAGAGGCCTGGGAGGTACTCAGCCAGGAAGCCATTGCTTTGGGCAGACTCCAAGGGTGCTGCCTGTTTGGGGCCACTTCACTCTAAATTCAAGCCTGAGGGTCTCTAACCACCAGCTGCTCTAAACTCCCGGAGGCATCAGCATGTGGTGAAGACTCAGCTCTCTGTCCCACCGGTGCAACTCTCCTTGGAGCCCCGCGGGAAGGTGGGCAGCATGGGCCTACGTCTCATTCAGTCTTACACGAGAGAGATGCCTTTTGGGACCCACTTGAACTGGGGAGAGGGCCTCTGTGAGACTGTCCACCTGGCATGCTCAGGGCCTTGACCTCTGTCCCCAGACTCTATACAGTCAGCGTGACCAAAGCACAGCTTTAGGGGCTCAGGGAATGCCCTCTGCAAAGGTGGCATCAGCACCCACGTCCCTCTCTGTGTTCCTCCATTCACTAAATTCTGACCTCTGGTAGTTCCTTGTTATCTTGTCAGATTCTTAATGATCTCAAGGACATTTCAGCTGGAAATGGGAGTCTTTGGGCCAGCTATGCCAGCCCACCATATTACTGGAAGAAAGTCCTTATGTTCTTTAATACAAGGAATCAGTCTTTGATGTGTTATATGCCTAGTAATACTTTTTTTTGCTTCCTTTTTTGCTAATAAATATGTTCATTTTGTCTTCCAGTTACTCTTACTAGACTCCAGCAGGCCTGGTTCTGGTGGCCAGGTGGTGGGTCACCTCCAAGAGACTCTGTCCTTGGGGCTGTGGCTCAGAGGCAGGAAGCAACAGGGAGAAAAGCCATCCCCTTTTTGTTTGGGGGATTAGTGCATCCTCTAGGGCCCCAGGCCTGGCCACTCACTATTTATCACCCAGAGCCTCAGGAGTAATTAAAGTCCTGCTTGCCTGTTTCCCCTCCACACCCCTCCAAGTAGGGAGATAACTGTGTGCTGGCCAAGCCTACTATTGCTGAGATCCAGAAGTTGTGGCCCCAGAGACAGGCTGGTAATGAGATAGGCTGCTCTCCCTCAAAGTCAAGGACAACATCATTATAACAGATGAATTTGGATATGTACTTACTTAATCCACTGATTTCATAGCCTATCAAATAAGAATATAGTCATTAAAAAGTAGAACTCTAATAGTGACTGTAATGTAGGTCTTTGAAAACTGTAGCTTCCTGTGAAGTTTATGGAGTACAATGTGGGTCTTCAGAATGTGCTATTTTATACTCTTTGTGTGCTTTGTACTTTTATACAGCGGGTTTCTGTGTATTCATCAAAATACTGAGAGGAATCAAAACTCAAATACCTTCGCAGGGTGGGCAGATTACAGAACTGAGGGGAAGGGCTTCAGGAGCAATTGAGAACTCACACTTCCAAAGACAAGGGAGACTGTCCCCTCCCCAGCTCCCCCAACAAATTGTGCCCCCTGCAGGACGCTCCTGGATTAGACTGACTGGATTTCCTTTAGATTTCAGATAATTTCTTATTTAATTTCATTTTCCCATATACTGACTTTTTTCTTCTTAAAAATGTTTATTTTTCAATTACGGTGCACATCCAATATTGTTTTGTGTTAGTGTCAAGTGTCCAGCATAGAAGTTAGACAATCATGAGTTTTTAAATTTACTCACCAAGTCTTTATTCAGTAAAACTGTATGTCAAAGATATAAGTTGAAAAAGACAAAATTTCTGCTTCCAAGATGTTAGTCTAGTAGAGAAACAGACCAATCACGGGACAATTACACAGCAGTGTGATCAGTTACCAGGGAACTCGTCTGTCTGCTGCCACCATTGGACTTCTGGTGCCTAGAATATAGTAGGCGCTTAATATATGTCCGCTGAATAACAGACTGAGTGAACGGTGCAGTGATTCCAGAAGAATGTGGCTGATCAGCAAAACTACTGGGGGAACTTGACATACATACCAACTACTGGGCCCAACTCCAGGCCTTTGGAATCGAAATTGCCAGAAAAGCAGCCCGTGACCTGTTTTGTCTAGAGATTCTATGACGATGACAACCGGAACCACGGGCCAGCGACCTTCTCTCTCGTCGGTTTCACTCTAAGCACTGCTGAGAGGCCTGGGTGTGGGCAGTAGGAGCAGGTTGCTGGGGTTGGATCATCTGGTACAGCAGGGTCCCTGAGCCTTACTGGCCACATCCAGGAGTGAGACTTGTCTGGGGTGATTCCATTGTGATGTCAGCTGTGGGCTTTGACTTAGGTGAGCAGACCTCTGACCTGCTGACCTCTCTGCCGGCTGCCTGGGCGTTCATAAGCCTGGTGACACTTTTTAACGTGCTATTACTCTGAGACAACACTCTCGTTCCTACAAGGCTCTAAGCTACTTCAAACCAGGCGCAGTCTCTTATTTTTTTTGTCTCTATGCTCCAGGGATGGAACACTGGCCAGTGTTTGCTGAATAAATGAATGACGGAGTTGTATCTGTTTGAAACTGAATTGTATGTGATCTATCAACTTCCTTTGGCCTTTTTTGTCGTTATAGAAGCAAGCAAATTGAGAAACTAGAAGTGGACCCTAGCAAGCACTCCTTCCCCGATGTGGCTAACATAGTTCAAGGGGCAAAACACAGGCCCAGAAGAGTCCGACCTGAACCTGAAGTTATACCAAGTGAGGAAGACCCAGACTTTGAAGATAACCCTGAAGTACCTCCGTTGATTTGACACATCAGGCTGCATTGACTGTGACCCAGGGCCCATTTTGCTCAGTGCAGAAAGAGTATGCACATGATTTATGGGATAAACACGGAGTCATTTATCAATATCACTACCCCAATGTTTTAGCTCCTACTGTCTACACGAATATTCCTAAACCAGTTTGAAATTAAACGGTGTACCTTAAATATGCCATAACTCATCATTCCTCTAGATAAAGTGTTGGCTAGTGAAAATGTCCTGTAAATCATGGCACTAACCTAATGCAGGTATCCCTTAAATAACAACAACAAAAAAAAACGTGCTGTTATGGACTGAATATGTGTGCCCCCCAATTCGCATGTTGAAGCCCTAACCCCAAATGTGGTGGCATTTGGAGGTGGGGACTTTGGAGGTCATTAGGTTACATGAGGTCACAGGCTGGGCCCCCGTGGTGGGATTAGTATCCTTAGAAGAAGAAGAAAAGAGACCACATCCCTGCTCACAGTCTTCCTCTCTCTCCCTCTGCTCCCACCCATGGGAGGACACTGAGAAGGCAGCCATCTGCGAGTCAGGAAGAAGGATGTCACGAGGAACTCAATTAGCCAGCACCTGACTTTAGACTTCCCAGCCGCCAGAACTGTGGGAAACAAACGTTTGTTGTTTAAGTCGCCCAGGCTGTGGTATTTTGTTATGGCAGCCTACGCAGACTAAGACAGTGTCCGCTCCTCAGAAAGGACACACAGAGTCCTGTGTGTCACCTTATCCATCCTTGGGTGACAGGTATTCCTCCTCTTGAGGAGTCACACCTAAATGTCATAGCACCTGTCTGAACCTGAATCCAGAGGCAGGGAGGGTTCACTCAAGATTAAAAAAGGGCAAAGGTGGCCCTGGTCAGTGTGGCTCAGTTGGTTGGAGCATCATCCCATAACCAGAAGTTGCAAGTTTGATTTCTGGTCAGGGCATATATCTAGGTTGTGGGTTCGATCCCTGGTCTGGGTGCATGCTATCCTGAGTCTGGGCATGTATGGGAGGCAACCAATGTATACTTCTCTCTCTCCCTCCCTCTCTCTCTAAAAGCAATGAGAAAAGGTCCTCAGGTGAGGATTAAAAATAAAAAGAAAGAAAGAGGAAAAGAAATGCAGAATTTCAGGCCCTGCCCCTTTAAAAAACAGAAGAATGGGCAAAGGTGATATGGGAGACCAGCTCTGTGGTGTCCAGACCACGGCTGCAAGGTGAACCTTCAACCTTGAGTTTGTACCAACAGGAACCCGTGGGCCTGGGTCTCCCTGCATCCCCTCCTCACTTGCCCCTGCTCATTCGCTGCTTCCAGAAGGCTTATTACTTATACCCCCCGAGTCAGCCCCATGAGGGCAGCCTTCTGTCCTCCTAGTCCCTGTTCCCAACGCCCAGACACTCTCCATCCAGGCATTTTTCCTCTAGCTTTTCAGGTTTTTCTTGAGCAGCAGGATGGCCCATCATGTCCCCATGGCCCCAGCACAGCCACTCATGTCTCTGCATTGTGCTCCTAGCTACCACAAGGAGCCTTGCAGCGGGAGCCCCTGCATCCGAGTGGTTGGGGAACGTCACTAGGAACCCAGTGACAGCACTGAGAGGATGCACCCTCCCTCCCTGCTCACTGCGGGCCTGCCCTCCACGTGACCACCACAGGGACTGCAACAGGCAGTGTGTCTGTCACCGGGGACTGTCTCAGCTTGCCTGACACTTTGGTTGGAGATGCTGCCTTGTCTCCAGTTGACACACAGCAGACCAGTGTGTCTGTCACTCTTGTAGCAGACCTTCGCTGAGACTTGCTGTCTCTGAGACATCTGGTCCCTGAGTTTTGCTCCTTCTGTGTAGTCTGGTGTTTTCCTGGTGTTAGAAATAAGCTCCAGCTGGCCCTGCTAACGACTCCATCACTCAGCAAACAGGTATGGAGAACCTACTAGGTGCAAGGAGCCACATTGTGTGCCAGGACACATTCTCTCCCAAGAGTCTCTCTCCAGGTTCCCATCCTCTTTCTGCTGAGTGATTGCTCCCTGAGGTCAGCACAGTGCGATGGCCGGGTGACCCCTTTGCCACCCTCCTCTCCGTGCACATGCTTGCCTTCTCCCTGGACACCCACATGCTCCATCCTGTGGCTTCTGCTCTAGGCCAACCCTAACCCCACACCTTCCCCCCACTCCAATATGTGTACCCTTTTGCCCACTGCCTAGAGGACAAGATCTGGGCCCCAACCTGTTGTGAGGGCACATCTCCCTCTTCTTCCCCCAGGTACCTAGCCTGCCCACTACGCCAAACTTACCACTTTTTCTAACAGTATACGTGATCCTCTGTCCAGGCATCACTGAACTGAGGCTGGGGACAAGCTGAGTCCCAGGGCCCCAGTGAGCCCTCTGAGGGCTGCCTAAGAGCCATGTGGCAGTGCTGGGATCCAGGCACAGAGCGCAGGCCCTGTGGGGGGAAGAAAAGGAAACTGGACTCCACCTCGCACAAGACTCAACATGGGAAAGGTCATTTTTAGATCTGAATGTGAAAGGTAACACAGAAACTTCTAGATCACTGCCATCTTGCCGCGACCTTCCTGAATGGGGAACCCGATCAGGCAAACCCAAGGCTCACTGAGGTGAGTGTGAACAGTGAGCCAGAAGGGGCGGTGGCAGCTCACTCTCAGGGCCTGGATGCGAGTCTCCCCACTGGGAGTCTCCCTGCTGGAACCCTGCCTGCCAAGGGAGCAGCCACAGCTCGTGTCCGGGCATTCCTGGGGAAGCTCCTTGTCTGTGGGAACGTGTGCTGCCTGCCCCTGGTGCGTCTGTCGTTCCATGTGGAGGAATACCCTTTGGTGTCGCACTTCTTGGTCTGAACTGAGGCAGTGAAAACAGGGGTGCTGTTGATTGTACCCCCATATACTATAATGCCTTACATTCTTGTAGGTTTCCCGATTCCCCTCTTCTTGGAGACTTAACGAGTCTATGTTTGTACTTCTGTACACCTTACTTCCTGCAACAGCCTCGGGATTATGCCACTTCCTTTTCTCCCTGGCTCCCCTGGGGGCACAGCCATGTATTGTTCATCGGTGGCTCCCAAGAACCTGCCCATATGACACAGTTTGAGTGACTGTCCCACACTGACCACTGAGTTTTCATCTTTCATGTCACTTCCCTACTCAAAACCTGCAGAGACTGAACGTTCTGGACGTGAAAGCCTGGTTCCCGTGTGGCCCAGTGTAGCTGACCCTGGGCTGAGCCCCAATGCCCAGGTGACCCCACACTGGACGGCACCCCTCCACCTGGATCCAGTAGGCTCCTCGGCTCCAGTTCACCCATGTCCTTGCCCAGGAAGATAGTGTGATTTTCATGACTGAAGAACTCTGGCTCCCAGAATCCACTTCAAGGATGCTACTCTAGCCTGGGAAGTTCTCATACCTGACTATTACTTGTGAACCACTTACAAAGTGCCTTCGGTGGGGCCCACACAACACTGGGCACATCGTATGCAGTGGTCTCCAATCGGAACACCTGCAGTGTTGGGAGCATTGGCCCCAGTTCATAGATGAGGAATGTGAGGTTCTTGGGACTGGACGACTTCTTAGTAAGAACAGTCTGGCTTGAGACTCGAACCCACTGCATTTCAAACCTATGCACCTCTCACTATGCACATTTCTTTTATATGACACCATACTAATTTATAAGAAAAATATACAAAGTTCCATATACATGTAGCAACAAGATTATACCCTTAACTCCATTGACATACAAAGAATCCCAAAGCCTCTCCTTGTATGAAAACACTTGCACTTTTTTTTCATCGCAATGTCTCTTTAAATCAGCCCTTTACTCTTCTTTTTTTTTTCCCCTTATTAATTAGCCAGGTTGCTAAGCTGGCACAGTGCAGTGGTGTAAAAGTGCCCCCGTATTAGTAGTACCTCATCAGCACAGAGGCAGTGTGTGAAATTACCTTTGGAAGTGTTACCTGAATGCAGTTAGCACCCCCGCCACTGCTGGCTTTAGACAAGAATGGGAGCTCAGCGGAAATAGCAGCAGGCCCGCATTAGCCGTCTGCAGAGTCCTGGGGTCAGAGAAGGTGTAGGCCTCCTTGCCCACCAGTGTCCCTCCCGTCACTCTGCCCCTCTTTGGCTGCACCATCCCCTGAGCCTTCAGCCTGCCAGCACTCAGGGCCCAAGGCATCCAGAGCTAGCTGCTCCTGATCGGAATTTCTCTGTAGGGGGTTCACCCCTTAAACAGAGCACATTGCATCTCCAGGCAACTGGATAGATCAGTTGTGAGTTGTGCTAATGGTTCAGTGTTGAGTCTAACCTCCCAGGAACCTGCACACTGCATGGAGGAGGAGCTGGGGTGTGCCGGAATAAAGGGGAGCTCAGTGGGAGCCCCTGGAGTGGTCTCCTCCAAGACCTTTAGGCAACACAACCTGTAATTAGCCCTGCCTGGATTGTGAATTTTCTTCCCAGTGTAAACACCAGGGATCCCCAAAGCACCAGTCTTGGTCTTTCGAAAGTTTAACAAATTCCACCTTATTTGAGATTGAAGTTACTTATTTATCTGCTCATAAAGTAGAGTAAACTCAGGACAGGTCTGTCTGTCCCACGACCAGAAACAGCCCCCTCTCCACCAGAGAGGGGCCAGGTAACTGGAGGGCAGATGGTGGCTGAGAGAGGAACTACGGAGAAAATGGAAAGCCCTAGATGATATGGGTTCCCACACAAAGGGGACGCATCCTTGTTTGCAACTTACTAGCCGTGTGATTGTGCAAATGCTGTTCACCTCGTTGGAGCCTCAGTTTCTTCATCTGTAAAATAAGGGTTATAGTGATGCCGATCTCATAGAGTTGGTTAAATGCATGTGACACTACTGGTACATAGTAATCACACCAACAGCTGTTAATTATCCAGGTGATAATGGTGGTGATGATGGTGGTGATGGTGGTGATGATGGTGGTGATGATGATGGTGATGATGGTGATGATAGTGATGGTGAGGGTGATGATGGAGACAGTGATGGTGGTGATGGTGGTGGTGATGATGGTGATGGTGGTGGTGATGATGGTGATGATGATGGTGATGGTGGTGATGGTGAGCGTAATGATGGAGACAGTGATGGTGATGATGGTGATAATGGTGAGGGTGATGATGGAGACAGTGATGGTGATGATGGTGATGGTGGTGGTGGTGGTGGTGGTGATAGTGATGATGATGATGGTGGTGGTGGTGGTGGTGATGATGGTGATGATGGTGATGTGGTGATGGTGGTGATGGTGATGGTGGTGATGGTGATGATAGTGATGATAACGATGGTCATGATGGTGGTGGTAATGATTTTGGTAACAGAGAAGAGTAATGTGTACAAATTACTTAGTAGTTAAAGGTGTGGTATTAGAACTGCATAGAGTCTAGAAACAGGACCATCCCATATGGACACTTGATTTAATGTAACAAAGGAGACACCAGAGAGCAGTAGAGAAAGAACTTTTTTTTCAACACATGGTGCCAGACCAAATGGCTATCTAATAGAAAAATATGAAACTCGACCCCAACCTCATATTAAACCCAACATATAACAGGTTTTTTAAGTCTAAATGTGAAAAGTAATACAGAAAGGCTTCTGGGATAGTACCCCCTTGCGGGGACCTTCCGAAGGGTTAATGCAATCTGTCTGAGCCTGCTGTTCATTGAGGCATATCTGAGTAGTGAGGTAGCTACTATGTCTTAAAAGCATGAATAAGGGCCACTGCTTCCTGGTTTATTTCCCCCAGTCCATGCGATGAGATCTGTTCTTACTGTCCCCACACGGTGAGCCCACCTGAGCGAAGCTTTGGATGAGTCTTGGCAGGAAAACCATTCTCTGTCCCTCCTGCAGCCGTGTCTTTGTGGCAGGCCCCTCTGACCGGGGTCCATGCGTCCCAGTGGGTGAACGGTTTCTGAATCTGGTCTTCAGGACCATCGTCAATATCCTAGTGCTACAGTCTAGGTTCAGGGGACCGTCCTTTTCCAGATGGCCCTACTTTGAAGCACAAGGGGTTTCCAGAGATGAAATCAGTTCTTATTTCCCACATGGCTCATGATCTTTGTGGGTGGCTCCATTGGTCGGAGCCCTGGCAGGACAGACGGTAAGGGTAGGATTTGGGTTGCCCAGCTACCTGGGACAACCTGGAGGAGGGAAGGGTGACTAATGGTCTCCCGAGGGCTGGCAGTGCACTCAGCGTGGAGCTGGGAACATGCAAACCTCATCTCTACTCCATGGAGTGATTCCACGGGGTTCTTATTTTACAGGGAAGCAGGTTTCTCAGAGAAGTTAAGTTACTTACCCAGGATGACACAGCTAATTAGCAGGAGAGGCAGGATTCAACCCTGGGCCTGGAGACCTCCTCGGTGCACAGGCTGCCTTGTGAGGGCTATCGGTGAGGGGCTCAGCCGTCACAGCACAGATGCAAGCTCTCCCAGCCTCCGCCTGTCCCAGAAGGGAGAAATCAGGCTGCTGGGCCTGTCTTCCCGCTCCCCTATCCCTCTGCAAGATACTGCCAGGGCTCTGAAGAGGAGAAGGGCGAGGGCTGTGCTCGCCGAAGGGGCCTGAAGAGAGGCCATCGGCTGTCGTTCTTGTTAGTCCTGACGAAGGCCATTCTGTGAGCGTTGGGTGGTAAGTGAGCAAGTAAGAGTCTTTTTAGTCAATCTTTATGTTTAAGAAAGAACGATTTTTAAAAATACAGTTTAAATTTTTTCCCCATCAACAATGCCATATTAATAATTCACCATAAATTGGAGAATTGAGCTTACCCGGCCCATCCTTTTTGTGACATGTCTGGTTAAGTGAGGCTAATCTAATATTGTAAAAATGATGATAATAGCTAACATTTAATAAGCATCTACTGTGTGCCCTTCATTTTATTCTAGCACATACTGATTGAGCACGTGCTGTGCTCCAGACTGAGGACAGAGCAATAAACAAAACAAAGATGTCTGACCTACAGAGTTGACATTCTGCTGAAAGGAGACGGAAGGTAAGTAAACCGATAAACAAATAAGGAAGCAGGCCAACTGTGTGGTGTAAGAGGCATGGAAAGAAATGAACCCGAGAGGAACAGAGCCCGGCACAACAGGGGCAGGACTGTTAAATGATGTGGTCCCAGAGGGCACGTGGAAGCGGAGAGCTCAGGGAGTCATCAGACCCAGAATGGGCTGCTTAGGGAAGAGCGTTCCAAGAGGACTGAGGAATACATGCAAAGACCCTGTGGTGGGGATGAGCCTAGTTCCTTGGAAGAGTGACCAGGAGGCCACATGGCTGGAGAGGGAGGAGCAAGTCATGTGAGGGAGACTCAGTCGGGGGTGCTAATGGCACCTCACAGAGCTGTCCCCTCTTTATTCTGTGAGAGATAGCAGTGGGAGGCCTCTGGAGGGTGAGGCACTGTACAAGGCTGTCTCCAAAGGCTCACTTTGGCTGCTCTTTAGGGGCAAGAGGACCTGTTAGAAGTGGTGGTGACCGTACAGAGAGAGACGATGCTGGGTTGGATTGGGGGTATTGGCAAAGGCTGGGAGAGGGGATGATTCTGCATTGACTTTGAGAAGAGATGGTTCAGGATTTGCAGCTGGAGTGAGCGTGGTTTTTGAAAGAAGGAGTCAAGGGTGGCACTGAAGTGTGTGAGTCAAGTTTAACAGAAATCTGCAAGAGTGGGAGGGATTTTCATCTGGGGCAGCAGAAGGGGCCGTTCAGCCTGGGGCATGCTGAATTGCCAACACCAACTGGACAGCCAGTGCGGGGTGTCTGTAGACAGATGGACCCTAGAAATCAGGGGAGAGGATTGACTGGGTGGGAACATTTCTGCAACACTTAGAACGGAGCCTTACTAACCTCACCACACAGTGAAGGAAATTCAGTTGCAGAGGTTATGCATGACATTCAGGACCAGCTACTGAGTCAGAATTTGAACCCAGTTTGGAAACCACCCTTTAATGCTAAATCCCTGTTCTACTGAAGAGGGTTTCAGATGTAAAAAGAAAATCCTCACGTGAATCTCTCAATTACAAAAAAATCGTTGTCTCTCAGCTCAAACTTGCCTCCGATGAAGCTCAGATCCAGAGCCAGCTGGCCTCCCACTCACTTGAAAAAAAAGGTAAAATCCCACTTTAGAGAGCCTCTCGTCGGCGTAAAAAGCAGTCACGCTTCACAGTTCACCCAACGGAGAACTGTTTTTGGCAGGAACACCAAGGAGATGATGTCATTCTCTGAGGAGAGGGAAAACCCAGGTGCCTTTGGTTTCCCCTTCAAAACCCATCCCACCCCTGGTGCTGGCTGCCCTGAACGCTGGTACAGCATTTTTGGAAAGACCATTTTCAAGATGTAGCAAGAATATTAAATATGTTCATGCCCTATGACCTAATTCCGATCATCTAATCTTAGGAAATAATCTGACTCCTGTAAAATTGTCTTATGCTCAGTGATGTTCCCCACAGGCCCGTTTGTGATGCAGGAATTTTTTTTTTTTTAAGATTTTATTTATTTATTTTTAGAGAGCGGGGAAGGGAGGCAGAAAGAGGAGAGAGAAACATCAATGTGTGGTTGCCTCTTGTGTGTCCTCTACAGGGACCTGGCCTGCAACCCGGGCATGTGCCCTCACCAGGAACCAAACTGGCAACCCTTAGGTTTGCAGGACATTGCTCAATTCACTGAGCCACACCAGCCAGGTCTGACGCTGGAATTTTTTAAGGCATCTAATATCCAATGGAGAAATGGTTACATAAATTATGGATGCTGAACATTATTTTCAGAAAAAGTCAGAAGTCATGGAAAACAGATCTATTAAAATGTTCAGCCCTGGCTGGTGTGACCCAGTGGATTGAGTGCCAGCCTGTGAACCAGAGGGTTGCAGGTTCGATTCCCAGTCAGGGCACACGCCTGGGTTGCAGGACAGGTCCCCAGTGTGGGGTGTGCGAGAGTCAACCACCCATTGATGTTTCTCTCCCTCTCTTTCTCCCTCCCTTCCCCTCTCTCTAAAAGTAAATAAATAAATAAAATCCTTAAAAAAAAGTTCGGCTTCAAAAGCAGGACGCAGCGTTGTATCTTGGTACCACCTTCCTCTATATTGCAGCAACTTTCAACATCAACTGGAAACTGACAGAATACAGAGAAAAGGTTACACCTGTGAAGGATGCTGTCAAGGGTTGAGTGGCACCTCACTGTCTTCCCCTAGAGTGAAAAACTATGGGTGCAACTCAAAACAGAAGACCCGAGGAGCCTCACCTTCTAACCGGCCACGGCCTCATGGCTCCCAGAGAGGTGCTACACTGCTGCAGCCACCCTGTCACCACCCCATCTTCTCCAGCACCCTCCCTCCAGTGCCCATGGAGTCTTGAGAGATGGGTGGAGACAGCGGCTTTGGAAATCCAGGGATGAAACAGAGAAGTTCTATTCCTCCTTTGTGCTGCTATCCCCATCCATGGGCTCGGGGATGTGGGGAAGGTCTCATCCTCACAGCCAAGGGAGAGAGGGGCCAAGAGAATTGCTCATAAAAGCTGGGGCAAGCCAGAAAGAAGGAGAAACTGGTTCTTTCCTTGGCCTTCTGCTTGGCCACCACACTTGCTGAAGAAAGGAGCAAGTGACAGGCACTGGGGAAAAGAGAGCCAGGCCCCTAAACGCGACAGGGATGTAGACAGTATGAAAATATTCCTCATCCTCAACCCCAGAAACAATGCAGAGTGAGACATGGGAGGGGAGCGTGGGAGAGTCATTGCTCAGGACTTGCTTTGTGCCACCAGTAATATTTTAGGAAGGGAAGTAAGGGGAGAGTGCACACAGACACCGGAGTATCATCTTTCATCAAGTCTCTGTGGGAGGACATCCATTTCCTCCGTCCCTGCTGTCACTGTGAGCTCTTTTCCTGCCTCTGCACCTTCACATGCTCCCTGGAGCAGCCCACTCCCTCGCTAACATTTATTCACCCTGCAAGCATCCATTTCAGTGTAACTATTTCCACGAAATCTCCAGGCAAAGTTAGGGTCTTTCTCCCACAGGCGCACATGGTTTTGAAAATAGTCCCATTGCAGCAGTTATCTCACTGCATCCTGGTTGTCCCTGTGCTGGCACCTGCTGATTCTGCACCAGCCTCAAGCATCTCTGAGGCTGGACCAGCTCTTACTCATTTCATTTCAGCACCTTGCAGGGAGTCCAGCCTGTCGGAGCAGCCGAGACCTCCAGTGTGGCTGGTCCCAGTGGTACAGAAAAGCAGAGAGCATGGCTAGCTGAAACCTGGCCCAGAAATGACACATCAGTTCTGCTTTCCTGGCCAAAGGAAGTCCTGTGGATGCACTTAACTCCCAGGGGCAGGCAAGTGCCACACTTAACATGTCAGGAGGGGAACTGGGAATTTGGCTGCATAGTCCCAGTGACTGCCGCAGTGGATGAGTGTGGCGGCAACTAATGGAGTCATGGCAGACTTCATAAGGATTAAATAACACATGCATACGGTGCTGAGAAACCTGTGAGCTGCTGCGCAAACATTATTTCTAGGTGGTCGTAGAAGTATAATGAAGGCTACAGGTGTTCAGACAAAGGAAATGTTCAAACCAGCATGAGAAACTGGGGAAGGCTTCATGGAGACAACGGCAACAGTAGACTACTCGAATCTGGACAGGTGCAAGTGGTAGAGCAGACCATCAGGGGGCGGAGCAGCGAAGGGCTGGAGCGAGGCCAGCACCGGGCTGTTGGAGGAGCAGCGTATTGTATCTAGGGCAGCTTGAGAAGAAGGCTCTGCTGTGAAAGCCTCCCTTGGCTCAGTTCCAATGGCCAGCTGGAAAACAAAGTGCCACTTTCAGAAGCAAAGGTGCCCATAGGCAGGGACCCAGGTGCCGTGGAGACGCAGAAGGCAGCCCAAACTCACGACCAAGTGCGTCAGCCGTCCGAAGAGCTCATCGCCCTCTCGAGAGCTCATGACACAGCCTGGCATGTGACAGGCCTCTCTGCCACTCATCCCCACCCAGACAGAACCACGGAGCTGAGATGATCCTCATCTTTTTAGAAAATCACCACTTAAATAGCAGAAATGCTTGGCCTCCTGCTGTCAGGAAAGCTGTCACCATGGAAAGGAAAAGGAGAAAGTCCCCCCAAATTAGTGTTGAATCTCATCCAAGAACTGTCAATATTTTTGGAAGCCCCCAGAGAACAAATGCTTTCTTGAGCCTGGCATGATCCGCAGTGTTGAAAAGAGAGTGACTCCAGGCTGATGGACGGTAGCCACTCAGTGTCACGTTCAGTGGGTGACATCTAAGACAGGCAGTCGGCAGCTTGGGATGAGAACAGAACGTCCCGCCCATAGGCTGATGAGAGCACATGCAAATTTCCCTCAGGAAAGTCAGAGCAGAATGCCTATTGCACGCCCGAGTTTGTGTCTGCAGCCCGAGATTTACTAGTTTTACGTGAACCTGCTCAGTAAAGCAGAAGTTAAAATGCTGCCTCCTCCAAGTCACTTATTTATGGACGTCCCATGGGTCAGCCAGTCTTGCTGGTCATTATATTCACCTGAGTCAAGACATTCTCAAGTTAGGACAATGAAGGCGGGGGGGGGGGTAGGGAAGTGGTATTAAGAGGACTATTATATCCAGAGGCATGGGAAAGCTGCGGAGGAGTCACAAGGACCAGTAATAGTGGGATTGTCACCCTTGCCCTTGGTCACCAGCTGCCCCACAGAGGGCATGCTCCTGGGTGGGGGAGCTCAGTGTCACCTCGAAGGAACAAACCGCTGGCAGGTATATGCTGCCCGCACTCCCTGTGAGTGGCAGCAAGTTCTTCCTGGGAAGAGCATCTGAGCAGCCCGTCCACGTGGCTGCTACAGAGCCCCCTGCCATGCCCACATCCTCTTCTCCACTTACATTTGGGGGGTCAGTCCTGCAGGATCCTGGTGGACTTCACATTGGTGGCCATCCTTCCTTAATTTCTTCTGCTAGCACCAGCTGAGCCTTACCCTCACACCCTGCCTGTCTGTTTTGCCTCAAAGGATGCCACATGGTATTAACCATCACCATCATCCTGTGTGCCAGGCCCCCTTGCCTGACAGTTGTAGTAGCAGCAGCCCCTCGGCTTTTGATTGTTCAGCCTGCCTCCTGACCTGTGGTGTTTCAGGGCCTCATCATCCCTATGGCCATCTGCCAGCCCCGTCCTTGAGTAGTCTGTCCTCTGTCAGCGCTGACCCACAGGGGAGACCCGCCATGTTCTGTGGTGCAGGTGCCCTCTCCACAGAGGAGTCCTCATGCGTGCGGGGAGTGGTTTGTGTTCTAGTCAGAGCCTTTCCCTGGATCCTCTCATGGGTCTTCCCCAGGGTGGAACCGGTGAGCCAATCCCAGAAGCCCGCTTCCCTGAGCCATTCTATCCCTCCCTCACCGCTTGCCAGGCAGTTCTAGCATTTCAACTTTGTTTGGCTTAAGGCCCCGCCTTTTTTGGGTTTCCAGGATCATGAATTCACCCAGTCTCCCTGGGTCCTGGCAGGGTGTTCAATTTAACAGCTCAGAAGAGTGTACTCTAGTCAGTAAACTGCACCCAGTTGTATGCTCTGCCTCCCCTGCTCAAGTACCCTGAGCATCCACTCCCTCGGGTACTCTCTGGTTGCAGGCAGGAAACAATGGTTCCATTTACATCATGTCTTCTCAGCACCAGGAACCCTGTATATTTCATTCAGTGGCCCTAGTCTTACTTTGTTATATTTATTGTATTACAGATACGATTAATAATTATCGCTGCTGACAAAGTAAATGCTCCTATTCATGGGGCAGGATTTTGTGTAGTCTTTGAAATTTCTCTATCTTGAGAGGCAAAGAAGGTCCAAGGGCTGCCTCCTTACAGACATGATCACAGGAGAGTGATTCACAGGGTGGGGACTGAGCCAGGAGCAACTAAGGAAAGACCAGCTTCGTGGGCACGATGGTTGATTCTGTCAAAAGAGCCACAGAGATGAGACTCGGAAAAGGCTCTGGGAGGGAACCTCCCTTCTGTTCACAAGAGCTGGCAGAATAGCCAGGACAGCGAGGACAACTTGGGACCTTCCTGTTAGTTACAAACCTCTGCTTTCCCCCGTGTCGTCCCACTGGGAGGGAACTCGGTGCTGGCAAAGGGAAGGCTATTTCCTCCAAAGATTAAGTGCAATTGGACGACCCAGCGTGGAAGCAGTTTCTCCCCTTTTCTGGATTGTGCTATCCCCTTCTGTGTTTCTCTGGGTCACTTTCGATATGGGATTGTTGATCTTTGCATGCAGGTCTCACTATCTCTCTTTTCCTAAATTGTAAGCTTTATGAAAGCAGAATCTTTTATTTTCTTCCACAGTACCCTAAGGGCCCAACTCAGAAGTCTTGTACATACCGTTTCAATAGACATCTGTTCAATGAATGAATGAGATAGAATGAATGAGTGAAGGAGAGGTCCGTGGCGCTCCCTTACATGGTAGGTTTTTATTACATATACTTTATTGACTCGATGTAGCAATCAATACAAATAAGTGGAGTGGGTCAAGAGAAAAATTCTAAATATTAACTATTAAGAACATCTATGTAAAAGAATCTCTGAAGGTGTTTTGGAAAAGGAAGCCTAGAAAATGGAGCCCTCTTTCTATCTGTCATTTCTCATTTATTCCTTTATTACCCCAAATTTCTAGTTAAATGTTGTTAGTATGTCTACTAAAATTATCTGTTGATTGACATAATAAGGTAACATCTCAGAGCTCATGCTGCAACACCAGCTAGCTGGCTTCTTTCACACTTACCCGCTAATTTCAGAGCTGAGACTAAGCACCCAGGTCTGTGAATGTCTGAGCCTTTAAAATTATCCTGGATCCTTAGGAAGCACCCATCCCCTAGTTCCCAAGGAGGACACATGGATGCAGGCTTGGGAGGCACATCTTGTGCCCAGGTCCTGTGTCTTAACCTTCCCAAGACCTGGTAAGATATGAACGTAGTCCCTGCTCTACAAATTAGACTTTTAATCACAGAGAAGAAATCCTGGGGTCAAGGTCGCGTAGTCAAGAACTCTTCAGAGCTAGAGTCTGAGCCCAGGTCTGTCTGCGTCAGCACATGCTCTTCCTCTGCTCTGAGACCAGGGTCTCAGATCTGTGTGGAGGCTGTGGGGACAGAGACCTCTTTGAGAAAGAACAGTTCTTACTGAGTTCACCCCAGAGAAGGGGCAGAGTTGGGATACAGCCCGGTCTGTTTCTAGAGCTGACGTTTGTAATCACTGGGCTACGTTGCCTCCCAGGAGCCGGCAGCCAGGCTGGCCTGGGAAGGTAAGTAGGAATAACAAGTGGAGACTGCCATAGCACATCGGGCAGGGGGAATTGCGCATGTGAAGGCTCAGTGTTGGGTCTGGGGACACGCCAGAGGTTCAGATGCCTGGGGCAGAGAGTCCATCTGGAAGAGTTAGCATGAAATGATGCTGCAGAAGAAAAGGGACCTGTGTGAGGGCCACAGGGAGCATTTGGGTTTTATGAGCAGAAAAGGAAAGTCCATGAGTTTTCTCAAAGGTGGGATGGCTGGAAGCACAGGAGGGAGGGCTGGCAGGTCATTGGTGTTCTCCTGTCAATTCTCAGTCCGGTGAGAGCACAGGCCGCATGAAGGAGGCTCTGGCCAGGCTGCTGGAAGCGGAACGTTTGATCTGCGTGAGTTGGCTCTGCAGCCAGGAGCCCGTATCTGAGGCCGAGGCCTCCCCTCATTCTGAAAGTGGGCCTTCTGGCAACTTCCTTGCCCACAGTGCCTTTGCCTCACCAGAGTCTTACCTTCCATGCTTTCTAAGCAGTTGGTTTCCGTAGGGGATGTTTTAGCAAACTTGACATGATAGATCTAGCCTTAGTTGTGCTTTAAGAAGCAAAAATGTCGATGTTTTTAGAAGTTGTTCTTTTTCTGTTCACAAGAAGGATGTCATTGATCTTGATCGGGACCCCATAAGGGGGGCACGCTCATTTCAGAGGTGTGACAAAATGAGGCTCCGAGAGGTGAAGAGGCAACGAGAAAAAATTACGAATGAGCAGACGCAACCAATGAAAATAACCTTAACTTTAAAGAGAACGTCAGTTCTGCCAAGGGTAAGATACTTGGGATTCATGGGTGGAGCAGAGGGATCGAGAAGTCACTGGAAAGGACTTTTTGTCTGCGGGATTCAGCCGTCTGTTTTGTTGGCACCTGACTTCTGTTTCCTGTGCTGCTGTGTGTCTTCTCTCCCTCGGGCTTTCATACCTGCTGCTTGCACACCTTTCTAGACCCCTAAAGATGCTTATCCTTAGCTCCCTGAGCTCATACACTGCCTCCGCGCCTATAGTTCCCCTGCTCCCTGTCACCATGGCAAGAATTTCCTGGATGTCCCGCAAGCAAACTGACACCCAAACTCACCTTCCACACCATCTCCTGGCTTCCCAAGTTCACCATCTACCCAACCTCCCGAGCTGTGGACATGGAACCGGCACATGCTGGGTGCACACTCCACGTCCAGAAAATATCGCCAGCTCACCCACGTGTCCACTCGAGAGCTTCCTGTCATGTGCTGGCTTATCTATGCTTTTTATTTTGCTTCTTAATATGCTTTTATTAATTAGGAAAATAAAGAACTTTTAGAGGAAAAACAAAGGATTATGAAGACAAGAATGATGATTCAAGTCTGAAATTGGAATTTAATTAAGTTGTTGTTCACCCAACATGACTTTGCTGATGAAATAAGGGATTGGCAAAGTACCGGGTGGCTGGAGGAAGTGAGGGGGAGTTCGGGAGATCGATCACCCTTGCGAAGGCACATTTTGATGGAATTGGCCTGTGCAGCTTTGTAAAAGGATGCCGAAGAGGGGGCGGAGGCCCCGGCAGAGAAAGGCACAGATCACTCCCTTCACAATTATTTCTACAGAAGGCCAGGACATTTTTCCTAATTTCTACAGACACAGGACCTTGTGCAGTCACTCTTTCGGGGCAAGTTGACAGGTGTGACAATTTCTTGAGCTCCCCTCTTTCTGACTTTCCTAAATGTGTTTGTTGAAATGAATAGCTCCCTGACCTAGATGTGGAAATCACCGAGGGGGTGAGCAATGACTAACTCATTTCTGCATCCCTGGTGCTTCGCTAGTGCCAGGTAAATAGAATTTCTGAGTCAATAAATGTCTGTTGAATGATTGAATGTGTGAATCAATAGACGATGACATCTATTATCCTCAGGAAGATTACAATACATCATCCAGGGGAGAGAGCATCCTTGGAGGGAAGGTCCATGAAATCCAGGGCCCAGCTCTCAGAATGGCCGAGTGTATTTTATGTGGGAACAAAGCTGAGGTGGGTGAGTAGTCGGCCAGGGCTTCAAATACTATGTGAAAAGTTAAATCTGCACATCACATTTCTTCTACAGTTTGTTCCGCCTTCCAGGCCATGCTTCCAGTATTCTGAAAACGGCTGTTCACACTAGATTACAAGCCCAGTGTGTCTGCGGGGAAAGCACTGGATTTCTTGGAGGCGTCGCAAGTCATCTCAGGACACATTCCCACAAAATGAGGATGGTTAGGATGGAAGGGAACAGAAAACCTTTCAATCCATCTTCCAGATTAGGGATGAATAGTGAGGCCCAGAAAAAGGAGGCGGTGTGGTCAAGAGCCGTGTAATACAGTTTTTTGAAAGCTGCCTTGGCCTAGTTTTAAGGTTAGTTAGTTCAAGGCCTGAGCAGGTGGTTAAATCCACACCCCAACCATCTTCCTTGCCTGCATCTCACACTCTGGGCTGTTACACCCACACTAATTGCCCCAGCGCCAGGGCCCAGACAGCCAGGGAGAGTCCTGATGTCGAGCAGTGCCCTGATATTATTCCAACTAGCCAGCCCTGAGCCTGCTCACCCTGCCTCCCCAGTTGCTTCCCACAAAAGCCACAGTGAAGGAGCAGCAGCCCGTCTCTCTGCCTTGTGTCCCCAGTGCGTGCCCCGAGTGACCCTGCCTGGCATGCTGTGGTCTCCCCAGGGAGACATGAAGCTAACCAAACAGTAAAACTCTTTCCAGTTTGTCCTTCTCCATCCGCACTTGGGCCTCACCCTCCTCACCAACGGCGATGTGGCTAATACAGCCACAGCGAGTGAGGCCAGGGTGGACCTTCTGACAAAGAAGAACTGAACCGAAGACACGGTGCCCGGTTCAAACACCTTCCACCCGCTTAAGATGCGGATGATGCAATTTCCCTCTTAAATACACGGTTCAACAATTGTCTCATTCGGCTTACTCTTCTTTTTCCAGACGCCCTGTGCTCTCCTAGGCGAGAAGCTAGCCCTGTTCCCCAACACAAACCCCACAACGAGGAAGACTCACGCCCATCCTCCAGCAAAGCCTTTCTAGCCCACGCAGCAAGAGCTGTGGAATCTGGCAACGCCTGCGCTCAGCAAGCCCTGCTTTGTGGCCCATCTCAATAGCTTCTGCGGCTGCCGCTTTCCCCCGGCTCCTCGGCGGGGTTGAAAAACGCCGCGGTTCTCATCTCCCTCGGCAGTTTTCCTCTTCCTGCAGGCCGAGAGGGGACCCATGCTTCCCCCCAAGTGTCCAAAGTTCAGGGCCGTGGGAGGGGCCTGCCCAGATGGGTTTTTAAGGACAAGAAGTCTTAATGTCAGGGACGGTTATGTGGGTAATTGAATTATTAAACACAACTTCGTTTTTCACATGGGCATGCCCTTTACATATTTTAATAATCCATTTGTTACTGACGAGTCGCACACATAGAAATCTTGTTGTTGCTAAGAGCTTGTTTATTTCTCATCTTTTGTGGAATAAGGCTGCGTTCAAGGTGAATGCTTGCTTAGCATCTGAGGACAGGCCTGGAAGGGAGGTGAATTCGTCTGATCCGATTTCTCCACCTGACGCTTGAATCTGCAGGTGTGTCCTCTTATTCTCAGCCTCACCATCCCTGGTTTCAGTTACCCATCATCCACCATGGTGCGAAAATATCAGTGGGACATTCCAGAAATAAACAATTTCTTAAGTTTCACACTGCGCGGTTCTGAGTAGCCTGAGGAAACCTCGCGAGCACCCGATCCGCCGGCCCACCTGGGACGTGACCCTTCCCTTCCCGTCTTCACACCACAGACGCTCCTCCCGTTAGCCGCCATCTTGGCTCTCGGAGGTAGGGTGTGGTTATCGCGGTGTTTGTGTTCCCGTCCCCGAGATTTTACTTCCTATTGGCCCCAAAGGGCAGGGGCAGCGATGCCAGCAACGTGGACACGCCAAGGAGAAGCTGCAAGGTGCTTCCTCTCATTGAAAAGGTGAGTACAGTGCAATGGGGTATTTCAAGAGAGAGACCACATTCACATAACATTTATCACAGTGTATTGTTATAATTGCCCTATTTTATTGTTGTTAATATCTTACTTGCCTAATTTATAGATTAAACCTTACTATCTGTGTGTATAGGAAAGGACATAGTATGCATAGGGTTTGATACTGTCTGGGGTTTCAGGCACCCAGTGGGGGCCTTGAAACGTATCCCCCCCAGATAAGGGGGACTGCTGTGCTAAAACTATGATTTGTAACTTTTTCAAGAATAAGAAGTCACTTTTTGGGTCAAAAATTTTCACAGATGCCTGCATAACAGTAGTTGTATTTTTTTGCTTGATCCACTGATTGAGAAACTATGCTACTACCATCAGTAATCATTTTTTTAAAAAGTTTTATGGTATGAATCATAACAGCGTTTGAGTACATTTAACAGTGTGCATTCGTGAAGGTGTGGAAGGGGTGAAGACCTCGGACTCAAAGGCTCAGCAGTTGCTTTACCCACCCTTCCTTTCCGTTGCTGCCACCCTCCCCCAGGCGTGTACAATCTAGCACATTGGTGCTGGAAAACACTTCAGCCAAGTACAACAGTTCTGGCGTCTGCTCGTATACGCCCTGTGCTGGGCATCTCACTGCTTCCTAGAGAAGTCCATTGTATCCCTGAGACGCTCTTTCTCATAGTGGACACTTCTTCCTAATGCTGATCTGAAACTGCTCTCTGTGGTTTTCACCCTATGAGCCCGCTGGAGACAATTATAATTCTCTTTCATATGATAGCCCCTCTTAAGGGGGCATGTGTGCTCACAACCCCCCAAAGGGTCAGGCTCAAGTGGGCCCAGAGGAGGCTGCTGTGAGGGAGATATGAGGAGATAAAAGCCCTGAGAGTTGAAAAACAAGAGGTTTTTGCTGAGGATCCATCTTTGGAAGTGCTAGACTGTTGATGTCAAGGAGGTAGAAGGATACAAGTCAGGAGCTTGGGGTGACCATTCAGAAGCAGAGAAATGGACACCCCAAATGGGTCCCAGCAATTCCAGGCGGTTATGATCATGATGAAGGGTTTGTTAACTTAGTGGCAAAAGGTGGCCAAGGTTAAGTCAAGTAAATTCTTGAAGTAATATCTCTGTGTAGCAGAAATTACCATTGAGGACTTCCTCAAGCAATCTCAAGATGTTCTCGTTCATGCTCTCACCTATGATTCCATATTTATAAAATCCCACACAGGTGCATGTGCACACACCCACCCCTACACACACGTGGCCTATTTCCTTTCTTGCTGTTTTCTTCGGTAATGAAACAGTGGCTTTTTAGCTGGTACACATTCCCTTAGTCGTAAGCAGGGGGTCAAAAAGAATCCAATGCCCTAGAAATTCCCATCTCCTTCCCCTCACTTCTTGAGTTCCAAGACTTCCCCCATCTCTACAGAAATGTACCTATTTCTCTAAAACTTTTCAAGACCCCTCATCTTCCCAGTTTCTCTTCTCTAAATATGTTCCCTGCGGTTCACTGAGAATTTAACCCATGATTCCATGTATGGACGGCACAATGCGGAATAAAATGGAATCATGACTTTTTCCCTTTGTCTCTAGCAGCCAGTGTCTTGCACACAGACCACATACTGCACGTGGAGCACGGGGGCATTGGACTCAGATCCACCTTGCCTTGACACCTGGAGGACCTCTGTCTCTAACCATGAGTCGTTCTGTCTTTCTACACCCCAGTATCTGCCCCTGAAAAATAGACCGCTGCATTTTGGAGAAGGTTCATGGAAAGACTCATGGTTTGTACTCATTCAAACACCTTATATTTGTTCATTTATTACACAAATACTCTTTGGGCACCTCGTATGTGCCAGGCATGCTTTGAGACGATGATGATACAGTGTGAACAAGGCAGACTTCACCCAGACTTACTTTCCACCCCCAGAAGGTAGGTCAGTGGAACTTACCTTCTAGTGGTGGGGATGGACATGAAAGCCGCAAATAATTAGGCGAGTGATAGAACTTCAGGTCGTGATTAGTGCCATGCGGGACGAAGTGGGCAGAGGTGACGGGCGGGTGCCCTTTTAGCTGGAATGGCCAAAGCCACGAGGTGCGTGTATGAGAGGAATGTGTGAGATGGTGAGAGGAGTAAGTCACGTGCCAGGAACAGACACACCCACGGAAACTGACCGGGTCCTGGAAGGAAGGTCTCACGTAAGAAGGCACTGGCTCAGCGTGCTCAGGGCTGACCTCCCCCTGAACTGGGGACCCCAAGGCAGCAACAGTGTTGTGAGTGTCACACCCAAGGAGGCCACCTGGAGAGGAGGAAGAAGACCAGCTCTCGCAGAGAGGTTATTTTGATGGGAATGGAAGCCATTTCCCAGGAGCCCACCCAAGGCTTCCGTCTCATGTCTCAAGTTCCTAGAATTTGGTCAGATACTGTGTTTCTGAACCACTGGTTGGCAGAGAGGAGGTCGTCACACAATTGTCTTGGACTTTCTAGTACAGGCTCCACCGACTCTTTCTGCCCTACCGTCACTGTATAATTAATTTTCTGTGTCAGACTCTATGCCCAGCACCTTACATACACACCTGTGAGGACTTGAAAGCCTAAGCTCGGGTTTAAATCTGTCCTTTTCTCATGCCTGCACTGTGCTGTATGACAACGGGCAGGAACCCAGCCCGACTGGCGCAGTCCCTTCTCTAACCTGCAAGACCTGGGCTCCCGGGGGTGTTCACTTAGTCTCTTGCAGTTTCTGTTCCGTGATCCAAAAGCCAATGGAAGTCACAGCACCTACCTAGTAGGATGGTTGTGTGCAGGAACTAGGCAGATAATCAGTACATACACAGCACAGAGCAATGACTCAGCATGTCAGCTCCCCTCAGGACCAGGGTGAGCCAGGGGAGATGCCTGCAGGCTCCAGTCCCTGCCTGGGTGAGTGGTTGGGGGTCACCATAGTCTGGGCCTGGGGTATTCATATTATTTGTCAAACAGGTATCTACCTTTTATTTCTACGAGGCTGTGCTGCCAGCACCGTCCAGCCAAAGGCCCCGAGGAGCACACCTGTAGTTGGATGCTGTAGCAAGGGAGACTACACACACACATGGAACCATGGGGTGGGGGTGGGGTCTCAGTAAATGGGTGCTGGAAAGATCTATGCTAGGATTAGGGCTTTGTTTTGGGGGGTTGGGGCAGGTCTAAAGAAGCAGGGATCAGCTCTAGTTGGGTGACGTTGGAAAGCGGGGACAGTTATATGATTGGGTATCTCAATCTTCCCTGCACGGAGGGGCGCACTGGCGGGTGGATCAGACTATGGCTGAAAAAGAAGTCACAGTCACTCCTTTCAGCAGAGAGGGATGTGGGGTCTTTCGTTTTTGTCTGTGCCCAGGCAAAATTAGGAAGTGGCCTTGCTTTGTCCCCCTTTCCCACAGTCTTGGGGTAGCCTTGTCTGATGTTGGCATTCTGTGAGCTTGTCTCTATCCAAGAGGAGAATGATGGCTCCCAGAGGGCAGGGCCTGCTGGCTTCTCTTTGTTAGTGCTGGGGAGTGGAGAGCAATCATCCCTGCCCTCAGGACGCTCATGGCCTGGAAGGAAGCAAACATGTACAACACCGTAAAAGAATAATGCAGATGTCATCATTATTATTACTGCAGTCATGGGGGTATGTCCGGAGAGAGGAGGGCTCTTCAGGAGCAGAGGGGAGCATCAGGGAAAGACCCATGAGGAAGGATGTGTTTGGTCTGGGACAGACAGACAGACAGGGGCACGGAGGGAGGGAATCGTGTGCATGGCAGGCTGTGTGTCTCAAACTATAAATTCAGTTCAAGCCCCAGCAACTTTGCAACTGCAGACCTTTTTTTTTTCTTCCTTTCTTTCCAAGAAGAAAAATAGCCTTTCTATTTTCATCATTGAAATCGCCATTTGTCATTCTCAAGGTGTCTCGGTGCCTTTGTCTCTTCCGTCAGCTGGCAGCCGCGTTGCTAAAAATAGCTGGCGGAGGGAACCGCTACACACTGAACATTAAAAATAGAAAGGGAAGCACTGGTGTGAATAATGCATAGGAGAGAATCCCGCTCACGCTGGCCTCCAGGTCCTGGGGGGGTGGGGACGGGTGGGGGGGGTGGGGGTGGGGCTTGGCTCTGGGCAGAGCCCCGCAGGACGAGGGGGGATTAAGGCCTTTGTTTTGCAGGTGCTTCAGCAGAAGGGCATCCCCACAAATTACAGCTTGCTTCTCAGCCTGCTGTGGGAGGAGAGGGATCAGAAGGAAACAGAGGCTTGGGCCAGCGTTCTGGAATGCAGATCAGGTGTCTGATGTGTAGGTAGAAACTCCAGTTCCATCCAGGGCCAAGACAAAGGAGGGCGTGCCCTATCTAAGGGCACGTAGCTTCTTTAAAAAATACACACTGCTAGGCAATCAGAACTGCTCTGCGAGGGGGGTGGGGTGCTGAAATAATCAGATTTAGATCTCTGTAAAATCCAGGAGCTGCTCATAGTTGAGACCCATATTATGTCCGCCAGAGGGGGGCTCTCCCCACCACATCCGTGAACATTGTAGGTTCCTTATCAGTCTGGTTGAAAAACCAGATCCTCTTAGAAGGACACACAAAAGGTTCCCCTTTGCACTGACTTGTCCCCCATCACCAGACCCTGCTCTCCTTTCCGGTAACCCCAGACTGTTGGAATGGAGATAACAGATTGGTGGGAAAATGAGGGGGTGCTGAGGCCCAGAGAGGGGAAGGGAGTTGTCTCAGGTCACATAGCACCCTGCCTCACCAGTGTTCTCACCACCCCTGACATCGGCCTCCCTGTGGTTTTTGCTGAGTTTCTTCAAATCCTTGGAGAAGTAGGAACCTTGGTCCCAAATGCAGACTCCTTCTGCTCCTCCAAGCCTTGAGGCCGGTGGAATTCGTCCTGTCTGAACGTGGGTACACCTCAGACGTAGTGTGCGGTCCCTTCCTGGAGCCAGAGTGGCTGTGGGCCCGTGGCTTTGCCCCTGGAGTGAAGGGACTCCTTCACGTCTGTCTCAGAAGCAAGGGTTTGATTTGAGCCAAGTAAGCCTCCTAGCTCTCCTAAGAGAAAGGTAACTGCTACTCAAGGGACGCTTCTCCTTTCCCAGGGGCGGGCCCTCACCTTCAGCCCATGCCCAGCATCCTCACCTGACGGCTGGGAACCGCACTTTGGAATCAGCCTGGGCTCCAATCTGGTTGCATATCTCACGTCTTCGGGCTCCTGAAGGGGGTCCCATCAGGCTGATCCACCAGGGCTGTGTCACAGCGCTGAGGCCGCTGACTGTGGTGACCACGCAGAACTGGCGCTGAGCAGACAGGCGTCCCCCACCCCCTTCCCAGAGCACCCTGCCTTCCCACCTGCATCACAAGCCTCCCAGATTCCGGCCTGAGAGCTGGATTTGGATTCCAGGTCTGCCACACACTCCCTAGGTGGCCTCGGGTAGCTGGGACTTCCAGAGTTCCTTCTCTTGCTTGTCAACCCAGCTGATCAAACCTCCCTTGTGGGTTGCAGAGCAGGCTCACGTAGGGCCCTCACAGAGGTGGTGCTCACCAAAGGACCGCTGTGATGACACTCATCCCCAGGTCTCCCGGATGGGGATTCCGGTTTCCACACAGGGGCCATAGAACCAGCCTGGAATATGCTCAATTTGAGGACCAGCCAGCCCCCTTTATTTCCCTGCTTTCCCTCCACAGTTCACTGATTGAGTCATTCTTTTACTCATCCATGTTTTCTTAAATTCATTCGTTAATCCTTTTGTCAAGCCCCTCAAACTTCTACCTGGGCTGGCTCCTGCGGTGCATGGTTTGCTGGGACTCTCACTGCTTCAGTGCTGGAAGCTCGGCATGCGGGAACCCCCTCGGCCCCCGGAGTCCCCGGGCAGTTGGTGGACCTCAGGTGAGAAGCTATCATGTTTGCTGTGGAAGAGAGGGCTGAGGGTCCGGGGGGCTCTTTTCAAACACCAGAAGGGCTCAGGTGTGAGAGAGAAGGAGCTGGTCTGTGTGGCTTCAGGGAGTGAAGGCAGAGTAACCGAGTGCAGTGCAGGCTGTGCAGGGAGCACGTGGAGGGGCAGATTGTCTGCATTACCAGGACCGTTTTTCTAACAGCACAACTGTCCGGGGGTGGAACTGACTTGTCATGGAAGGGGACCCGGCTGAGGGGTCACGTGGCCTGGCCCTGGGTGGGCAGAGCTGGCTGTGAACCCCGGCTCTACCCCTCCCCAGCTGTGGGGCTTGCCAGCATCAGTGAAAGTCTCTAATCCTGCTTCCTCATCTGCAAAACGGTGGTAACACCAGCACCTGTTTGACCGGGTTGTTGCGAGGATGAAATAAAATGAAGCTAAGTCCTCGGCAAGTTCTAATTATAAATACTGAGAGGCTAGGAGCTCCCTTGTCAGTCACTGAGGCTGGACAATTCCTTGGGACCGATAATCTAGCTGCAAATGGGAAACATTCTTAGGACTCCACTGAAATTTTCTTTCTAAGCAAGACTTCTGTTTTGATTTGATTTTGTATAAAAGATGTTGCTGAGAGGGCCATTTCAAGGTGGATGCTTGCGATAATTTCTGACAGATTTTCCTTGTGCAGCTCTTTGGGGCTCCCTCGAAGTACATTTCACTGAGCTTTAAAATGAGTCACATCTGTCTTCTCCCAGCCGTCTGGATTTGGGGTCATTTCCATCCTCGGCCACTTCGAAGACAAAGTGACAAAAGTGTTGGAATGACAAAGTATGTTACTGGCCACAGCTCCAGAGGGGGCTTGGGCCAGGGGGACACTTTTCAGCAGCAGCCCCAGGATGAGGCAACCAGCCGAAGGGGTCTCTGTCTCCCCACCTCCCACCGAACCAGCCCCAGGGGAACCTGGGACAGTTTAGTTATAACAGAGTATATAAAGTATCATCCTTTTATTTCTTTTAAATGTTTGATAGTTGGGGGGGAAGGTATTGCTTCCATACAGAAAAGTCAACACACATTTAATGTACGTCTTAATGATTTTTTAAACAGATGTACCAGTATTCCCCCCATAACCATTGCCACGATCAAGACGGAGAACACTTCCATCGCCTCAGAGACTCCCTGTGTTGTTCCCCAGTCGTGACACCCACAAGAGGTAACGGCAGCTTTGACCTCTAAGTCCGTGCATGGCTTTGCCCATTCTTGTCCTATGCATGGACAGAATTGTGCGGTATGTGCTCTTTTGTGTCTGGCTTCTTTTAATCAACATAAGCCCTATGAGATTCACCCACATCTCAGCATCTGTCAGTAGCTTGTTCTTTTATAATGTTACTGTGTAGTCGCCAGTTATATATCTAAATTATATAGTTTTCCAAAGAGAAAAATGTGATTCTTTTACAAGTATAAATTTACCAGGTATCGAAGGTTTTATTCAACCAGTTAATTAATGAGCGACTCAGCAGAATATTAAAGACAGGTTCCAGTGACAATGTGACTTCCTGTGATTTATATTCTCTATCAGAGAGAATGTGTTGGCATTGCTGTGAACGGGAATCATTTCAATTGCTGTCTGTTTCCCATAACTTAACTGTTGTCCTTCCTGAGTTGTGAAGTCACATAGTTAATAGAGGCATACCCCTCTATGCTTGAAAAACCCTGGAGTGTCTTCTGGAAGACACCCAGCACTGTACTTGAAAGACACTCTCTCTGGCTGTTTCCTAAGTATTAGAAAATCTTTCCCAACAGTATGAACATACCTCCATTTATTACTCCATTTGCTTGTTGAAGAGCATTTGAGTTATTTATAGTCTGGTGTTACAGTATTATGAATAAAGCTAGTATGGACATTTTTTGCACATGTCTTTTTGTGGACATATGCACTTAGTTCTTTTGATATATATACCTAGGAATGGAGTTTCTGGTTCACAGAAAAATTGCTTATTTAGCTTCAGTAGATACTGCTGAACAGTTTTCCAAAGGCCTTGTACCATTTTCAACCCCCACCCCAGATGTGTATGTTGTTGGTCTGCTTTCTTGTCACCACTTGGTGGTGTCGGTCTTTTTAATTTGAGCCATCCATGGGTTGTGCAGGGACCATTCGTTTTCATCGTCTGAGTCAGGAGTTTTTCTACTTACATGTGCATAAGAATTACCTGGGCTCCTTGTTTAAAATGTGAATTCAGAGGTCCCAGCCCATCCCCTGAAGGTCCGGTTTAGTCATTCTGCATTGAGCTCAGAAATCTGCGTTATTGCCAGGCAGTCTGTTACTAAGGAAGTACTCTGTGAAACGCTGCTGACATGAGCCTTTAGTGTAATTACCCACAGTGTAATCTGTGGATTTCTGTTGTGGTTCCCTTCTTCAGGGTGTGGAGAGACGGTGAGAACTCAGGTCAGCTCGTGGGTTTCTGAGTGTGGAATAGTGGTAACTACCACCTGTTACCTTGGCTTTCAGAACAGTCCTCCACGTTGAGACTTGGTTTTTCCATTTCACAAATGGGGACATGGAGGTCCTGAGGATAGGTAAGAAAAGAGAGGGAAGGGAGAGAGGGAAGGAAATTTGCCCAAGAACTCATGATAGAGGATGGGGGGTTAGGACCAAGAATTGTTCTGTCCCCTACCAGGGATTTTTCTAATATACTAGTGGCTTTGACACCTTCTTCTTTGTTATTTTTGCTAGCAGAGGCCTTTATTCTCCAAGGTGAGGTTTTAAGTAAAATCCCAACGTATGCAACATGTCATAAGTAACTAAGCTGCTGGGGGGGGGCCTGCCTGTGTGACCCCTCTGAGGCCCCGTGTCTTCTTGTTTCCACCTGCTGTGAACTGTGACCCTCCTCTGGGCCCTCAGACGAAAGCTTACAAACCACAAGATCCCAGCACTGTCCCTCAGAGGTTCTGAGCACACATCTGCACTTTATACAATACTGCATTTTTTTATTTAAGAAAATATCCATTCCTAAAATCTGGATTATCTTTCAGTTAAACCTAAATACAAAAGAGAGCAAAACGTAACCTGGAGAGTGGGAGAATATGTTGCTGAGAAAGGTGGCAGATTTTGCGGGATGGCAATTGGGTGACCCTGGAGGTATGGATTGGCAGTCCCAGGGACAGCCAGGCCCCTCGAGGCTTCGTTGATAAAAGCAGGTGGCAGAGAGCAGAAGTATTATTCTGAAGAGAATTACCCACAGAGGCCAAATGAATCACTTTCTTACTTTGATGTCCTCTGGTCCTCCAATGGCGAGCTAGTCTGGGTGGGGTTAGAGCTCTCGTGTAGCATTCTTTGCCTTGCTGGCCCTCCATTGTCCAGCCATGTGACCTTCGACCAGTCAGTTTTAACATCTGTACAATCTTACCAAGATGGCGAATGGAAATCATGTGAGAGTCACAATGCCCGTGAGAGTTCCAGGCCACCGGAGATGTGCAGTAAAAATGTGTTTTCCCCCCGGCCCCCCGCTGAGCACAGTGTATGCCCTGCAGATCCACCAGCCGTGTCAGAGCAGGGTTATGGTGGCAGTGGTGTGGCTTTCCTGCTGGGGTCTGGATGAGCCATTCCACACTCTACACAAGGCAAAGGGAGGGAGGGCAAGGATGACGTCCATGGCAGGGACCAGAGAGAGACAGGTGTGTAGCCGATTCTGTAAACACGGAAAGTGGAGGTCACTGCTCTGTCTATTTCAGGAGCAGAGGGAGCATCCCAGACAGAGGGAGCAGGTGGTACCTGGAAAGCTGGCTCGTGCTGATGATAATCGCTGAAACTTAGTTCTTAGTATGTGCCAACCATCGTGTAGGCCACTTACGTGACCTCATGTATCTTCACGACACCTGAGAGCATAGGTGCCATCGTCACCTCACCCTAAAGCCGAGGGAATTGCAGCACCAAGGGTCGAAGGGTCACTCAGCCAGCAAGCAGTGCATTTGTGCTCACCTGGACTCACAGGACAATGCCAGTTAGGGTGCAGGTTTGGTGGCCGTAACAGAGGTGCAAATCCCATGGCTTAAACAGGTCAGGAGCCAGTTTTTCTCATGTGTCAGTCTTCTGTATGGCCCATCTGTGTGGCCCCTGAGGACTGACCATTAGTCACATCTTCATCCCAGGCCAAGGCAACACCTTACGCTGTTGTAAGTTAAAGTTAATAATTGTTATCACTGTGGTAGTAACAAGTGAGTATTAGTGGATGGCCACCCTCTCACTCTCTCTCCTCTTGAGAGGTATTGGGCAGAGTATGGCTAGGACTTTGACATCTAAGACAGAAATATAAGCCGCATCACAAACAAACATTTTGCAGGTACCTGCCTTGTACAGGGAAATGTAGGGGAAGCCATGAATAGGACTTATAAGCTGTCACCCTGCAGACAAGAGGAGAGCAGGAGATGAGATCCTACTTAGTACCTGGGACTGGTCCGGATGCCTCCCAGACAGCATGTCATTCAGTTGTCTCAATACAGCAGCTGAGAGATGAGGACACGAAGGCTCGAAGAGGTGAAGTGACTTGTCTAAGTTCATGTGTGTAGTAAGTGGTCAGGTCAAGATTTAAAATCCCAGCAGTGTGACCCTGGGCTGCTTAACTTCTCTGTGCCTTTGACTTTCTCAGTCTCTAAAGGGGAGAAACGGTACCTAGCCCACAGGGATGCTGTGGGATGCGGCAGGCTGTGGCTGCTTTAATGTAGTTAACGCCCTTGGGAGATGACCTGGCCCATAATAAGCCTTCAGCAAATAGATAGACATCATTATTGTTGTCATTGGTGGTGTTGTTGTTAATATTAGTACTAGTATTGTCTTCACACTCTGCGTCCAGTCCTAATCCAGGAGTGGTAAGTGCTACATTAGGACTACAGAAAGCTGGGAATGTCCGCAGAGAGGGTAAAATCCTTTTGATTCTAAGACATGAAAAAGCCTCACAGGGAAAGGATTGGCTGGACTTGGAAAGAAGGGTAAGAGTTTAACATGCAGAGATAGGAGTGAGGCTGGATGGAGGAGGCATTCCGGTGAGAGGGATCATCTTGGAAAAACGGCACCAAGAAGGGAAATGGCAAGTGTGTCACGGGATCGTGACACAACAGAGGTGAGGCAAATGAGTGGGAGACGAGGCGAGAAAGGCAGGGCGCACCAAAGCACGGAGCTAATTTAAGGAGGTTGGCCTTTTACCTGAAGGCAATGGGGAGTCCTCGAAGGTTTTGATCAGCACTCTGCCGGGGAAGATTGCCATGGCAACAGCTCTGGGGAAGACTGGAGGGTGGAGAGGCCAGCTCAGTAACTAGTCCACAGTTTAGGTAAGCAGTAATGAGGAGCCGAATTACAGCTATGGCTTTGGGAAGGGCGAGGAGGGAACTGAATGAGAGCAGCATGTCGGGGAGAATTAAGGGATCACAGCGGCTTTGTGTGCTGAGGGAAAGGCAGATGGAACAGTGAGGCTGGAATGCACAGGCCCCCTGTCAGAAGCACAGGCTCCAAATCATTCAAGCCTCATCGCACATGATGCTGTCTGCCTATTGTGACAGATTTCTAGGTTATTTCTCTTTATTTTTTTCTAATTAATTTTGGGCATACTTTGAACTATTATTCATTCACTGTGTTTACTCATGTGCCCAGAGTCTATGTTAAGCAAGTTCAGCCAGTAGAGAGGTTGTATCTGCATTAGGGGATCCATTGGTTTTAGCAAGGTATAGGATAAGCTGCTGTAACAAAGAGGCCCTGGTATAGACTGAATGACTGTGTCCCCCATCTCTGCCAAATTCATGTTGAAACCTAGTCCCCTGTGGGATGGGATTAGCAGGCGTGGTCTTGGGAGGTGGTTAGGTCATGAGGGTGGAGCCCTCGTGAGTGGGATTTGCACCCTTATGAGAGAGACCCCAGAGAGCTCCCTCAGCCCTCCCACCCTGTGTGGACACAGCGAGAAGAGGACTGTCTGTGAGCCAGGAAAAGGGCTCTCACCAGACACTGTCTCTGCTGGAACCTTGAACTTGGACTTCCAGCCTCCATGACTGTGAGAAATATATTTCTGCTGTTTAAAGTCACCCAATCTGTGTGATTTCATCATGGCAGCCGGAATTGACAGCCCCCCCCCCCCAACATTGGTTTGAAGAAGCCACACGTTAATTTCTCTTTCCCATGTAAGTTTAGAGTCAGGTCAGAGATGGTGTGAGGGCCTGATGGTGAAGGGAAGTTAGCCGACATCTACCCTGTTCTGCCATCTCATGATCCAAAGTGGCTGCTCCAGCTCCTACTATCACGTCTACATTCAAACAGGAAAGAGAGGGAAGGACCGGTTCCCCTCTCTTTTAAGATTACGACCCAGAAGGTAAACACATTGCTGCCATTCATATCCCATTGGCTAGAACTTGTTCACATGACCACATACCTGCAAGGGAGGCTGCAAATGTACCCTTCAGTGGGGTGACCACGCACCCAGATGAAAAAGGGGATTTTAGCAAACAGTTACAGTCTCTGCTACTCTCCTGTATTCCCAGTACCTAATGAAGTGCAGGGAATCTAGAAAGGAATCGATAAATTTGTATTGTGAGTTAAGGAAAAGATCATGATGGGTACTGGGGATTCCAAGGTGAAACAATATATTTTCCCCTTTGAAGGAGCTTTCAGTCCAGACTGGGGGTTAGACAGGTAAAGAAACAGATGCAATGAGTTGAATTGCTGTGTTGCATAGGCTGGCAGCCCACGAAGGGCACAGCGGTCACCGAGGAGAAAGGGAACAAATCCGGCTGGGACAAGAGAGGTCAGAAAAAACTTCATGGAGAAGGTGATGCTCAGCTGAGTCTGGAAAGATGAGTAGACGTTTGTCTGGTGAACCAGGTGAGGAAAGCTCTTCAAGGACGAAGGGAGAGCATCAGCACAGACAGGAAGGTTTAGAAGCAACCTGACATATTCAGGGTAGGGCAGGCCTGTGCACCTGGGACAACACAGGAAGGGCAGAGGAAGCAGGAGGAGGAGGGGAGGGACCAGGTCTGGGAAGCTTAGTCTTTTTCCCACAGGAAATGGTGGCCCATTGAACAGGTTCAAGCACAGATGTTTCAGGTGGCAGGGATTTGTGGACGTAATTACATTTGCATTTTTGGAAAATTGCTTTGGGTACACCTTGTGGAGGATGAACTAGCAGTGGAGACAAGACGAGCAGGGGGGGGGAGCAAAATTTGTGCAGAAGCCTAGCTTTTCTTCATAAGCCTAATATTTGATGCAAATATAACTTTCAACAGTCTAATATACCTCATAAATAAAGCTAGACATATTTTATTTGAAATCAATTAAAGTTGCAGTTGACTATTTTGAGACCAAGGTTAATGGATTACTTTGTCATCAGTTTTTTTTCTAGTGGTCATATTTTTTACTTCCTCTGTTTGAGGCTGCCTCTCCCACTGAAGTCTGTAAACTGATATTTAGAGAAGAAGGGAGTACCCTTGGGAAGGTCTCCTTAAGGTGCCCTGTGCACCTTAGCTGAACTATAAGTAAGCTGGGGGGCATGAACCACAGGGCTTCTTCGTCTTCACTATAAGAAGAGTCTGTGGCTTGCAGGCCATGGAAACAATGAGAAATAAGGAAACTAAGGGCTTAGCAAACGTCTCATTTAACAGTGAAGAACTGAGCACAAGGAGGTTCAATGGTACGCCCAAGGTCAGCCAGCTAAGTAGCAGGGCATAGGCCCTTCCCAGGTGAAGGCTCTTCCCACTAATAGGGCCTAATTTCACAGCCCAGACAAGGACCCTCTGTAGCCCCTCTAGCCTTCACTGACCTTTTCTTTTTCTCAGCTGGAGCAGGTGTCCAGAAATGCCGCCTCCCACTGAGGTTTCTTCCAGTTTCAGGTTTCTGTGACCCACAGGGTTTACTCTGCGGGTATTTTGTGGATATTTCTCTGCTAGTGATTTTCATACCACGTTCTTTTACCCACTCATTCATTGGCTTGTTTGATGAGAATTTTCCAGTCTCATTATAGTCTTCATCAGCTGCACTCGGAAGGATGCCCAGTTCTCCAGTCTCATAATGCCAGACATCATGGTAGCTTCCGGTTTCTGACTTACAAATAATGCCGTGAAGAAACTCTGGATCTTGGTGGGCATTTCTGGTCATTTCCTCAGGATAGATTCTAGATGGAGAACCCTCTGCCAGGATGCCTAATGTACACTTCCCAATTAACAAGGCCACTGTATAATTTCGGCTTACTGCACACCCAACACCACACACACACCCCACCTCAATCTGCCTTTTTTCTCAGTCCTACTCATCCATGAATGGCACCACATTGGACCCAATTACTCCAGCCAGCAACCGACTCGTTGGTCTCAATACCCTTCTACTAGTCACCTGCTCATGGTCCCGTCACATGCCCTGTCAGCCCACCTTCCGCATGTACCCTAATTCTGTCTGTGTCATAGCATCTCCAGTCTCAACACCTCGATCCAAGCCCCCACCATCTCTCTGGACACCTGAGATAGTCCCTGGCTCGTCTCCTGCCGTCCAATCTTGACCTCATATTCCTTTCACTGTGCAGCAGTTGGGATGCTATAAAAAATGCAGATCAGTTCACGTCACTCTGCCTCATGCAGTTCCACGGCGTTTGCCATCGACATTGAAGAGAAAACTCCAAACTCCTGAGCGTGGCTCTCAGAGACCCTGCCCACACCCCCTTCTACCCTCTCTCAGCGCACTCACTTATTCCATCGCGTGAAAGGTATAGTGTTACCCCTGCCATGTGTCAGTGAGGACAACGAACCCTAAAATATCCCTGTCTCATGGAATTTACCTTTTTACCAGGCAAGGCAATAAATATGATGCCTGTAAAACTTAAGGAGTCTGTTACAGGCAGTGAGTGCCTTGGGGAGAAGAAAGATGGGAGAGAATAAGGGGGGAGGCAGGAGTTACAGGACGGGTTGGAGGATACAACTATGAATGTTCATCAGGTAACATTTCAGCGATTTTTGGAAAAGGTGGAGAAGCAAGCCACAGAGATATATGAGGGAAAGAAGGTTCTAGGCAGAGAGTATCCATTTTCTATATACAGGAGCTGTAATAATATACTGTATGTCTGACATTCAAGTCTCTGAAGTTCAGGCAGTAAGTAAACAAACAAACAGGAAAACTGGAAAAAGATCAGAGAGCGATCAATGGTTTATAAGGTGGGTTTTAGTGGCCTCATTGTACAAATAAAGAAACCCATGGCAGGAAGACTTTAAATAATTCACCCAAGTTCACTGAGCGAATCCCTCCTTCTTTGTGACTCCACAGCGTGTACCCAATGGTGTCTTGATCACAGGTTTTGTCACTTGACTTTCCTGCCAGGCTGTGCACTCTGTGGTGGGAGGGACTGGCCCCTTGTTCGACACAGGGCCCCCACAACAGCACAGCAACGAACACGCTGTAGGCCTCTAGTAACATGTGCTCCCTGAATGAATACATGCCTGACCTGGAGTTCAAATGCTGGTCTCATTGACCCTGAATCTGAAGTCTTCCACCCTGACAGTGCAGTGGCCCTAAAACGATGGGGTGGTTTGAAAAAACAGTCACCAATCCTTTGACATCCTTTCCATCAGTGTCCAAATCTGAGGGGCTTTTGATTCCTCCAACCAATGGAGGACATTGTAAGTGACAGTGTGACTTCTGAGGCTACGTCACAAGAGGCCATGCAGCCTCTGCCTCATTCGTTGGAACACCTGCCACCGTGAAAGAAATCCAGCTGTCCTGAGGTGACCCTACCAGAGGGGCCATGTGTAGGTGCTTTGGCCAAATGTCCGCCCAGCTTCCAACCATCCCTGGTGAGGAAGCTGTCTTGGAAGTGGACTCTGTCACCCCAGAAGGTCCGGCCCCCCTCATTTGAGTCTTCCCAGCTGAGGCCCAAACATCATGGGGCGGAAATAGGCCATCCCCACCGAGCTCTGTCAGAGTTCCTGACCCACAGAACCCACGGGAATAATAGACAAAAGGGGTCCCGCTTTGCACCAGCAAGTTTGGGGTGGTTGGTTACTAGCAGTAGATGGCTGAACATGGAGTAAAATCTTACTCTCATTTCTTCCCTATTTGTCGTGTCTGCTGCTTATCTCCTTACCTGAATGTAGGCTTGCTGAGTGCCGGAATCTTTGTCTGTTTTGTTCATAGCTCTTTTTCCAGCACCCAACAGAGAATGTGGCATATAGTAATTGCTCAATAAGAAATAAATGAATGGGGTTTTAAACATACACAGAAGTAAGGAGCAGGAAGAGTCAGGTCTTAGTCTTTTCCTGACCAAAGCAAAGAAGGAAACAGGAGCTTCACCAGATTCTCAATGACTCCAAGGTAAAAATCATACCAAATGCTTTGGAAAAGCCTAGATATTTCTGGAACAATTTTTTGCAGTCATTTTTATTCTTGCTGTATCCTACTCCACTCTCTTCCTAGATAGTGAGAGCTTTTCCGTGGTTTAGGTTCCATTTACCTCGTTCCTTGCCAAGCCTGGAAGACCCTAGAAACTCGTAGGTGCTCCAAAAATACCTAGTGGATGAGACCTCCCTGAATCCAAAACCTCACAGCCAAGTTCTATGTCCGTGCAAGTGATATGACACTGAGCTCTTCATTTGGAAAGGAAAGGGTCAGCTAATTAATACGCAATGTCAGCAGCCTTGATAGTTCACGGTTCCAAGCAGAACGGCGTGTCCCTTAGCCAGTCGATTTCCTGTTTGCTTTCACATTAGACCTGTTCTAAGGCGGACGGAAAATTTGAAGGACAGCCCCAGCCATTAAGATTGACATCAGTCTTTCGGAGCTGCGTCGAAATACACCATCCTTCCCGTTTGGCTTTTCAAAATTAGGATGTAGGCAGTTTCTCGGTGAAGGAGGAGCTGTTTGTATCATCATCCTGTTCTTCTCAGCTGAGCATTGGGCTCCCCAGATCCGCAGCTGTTGGTCCCTGTTGATCTCAGTCCTGACGTGACTATTTGCCCCTTTTTCCAGAAGTGGAAGAAAATATCGTTGGCCAGCCGGAGGTTAAGTTTAGAAATGAAGTCATCCGGACACTTGGTTTTGTGACATCAGCTTCCAACAGGAAGGGGACTGGAGATATGTCACTCCCTTACCTGGAATGTCAAGTGGGTGGCAGCCATGGAAAGTCGGCTGAGGAACGTGTTTGCTGTCTCGTCCTTCGGGGCTGCGGGACCGTCTGTGCCTGCGGGCGTGCAAAGTAACAGGACACTCACGGCACAAGATCCTGAGGGGCCATTGTACTTGGAGACTTTTGAGAAATATTTTAAAGTAAAAGAAGACAGCTATAGTGTGGCACATGCAATTGTGATAAATGGTATGTAATATTTAAATGGATTATTTTAATATGTTGTTTCATTCTCATTTTTGCCACAAATAATGAATAGGAAAACACCTTATGGTAAGTGACCAAAGAGAAAGAAGGAGGGTAATGACCACTTGGGGCATCTCCCACAGAGAGAGCTGAACCAGGGTGGGAAGTACAGCATCATAGAATAGGGAACCTCCCCGTAGAATAGGGCTTAGTCCAAGTGTGGCCCTTTATGCGGCCTAGCAGATGGGGAACTGACTGAAGGAGCCTTGCCTTCCCAGAATTGGGGACCTGAGGGTCTCCCCCGTCTTCCCTTAATTATTTTTGTTCTTCCTCTTGGTGCTTTGTATCACCATCTTCACAATCACACTTGCCACCACTGTTGAATAGTTATGAATTGCTCCCTCTTGTGTTAGGAGCTGTGAACTACACTTTACATAAGCTCCATGATGTTATGTCACCTGCCCGGTCCTTCCTTACCAACACAGGGGTTTGTAAACCTGGCCAGAACTTCTGCTCAGGAAGCCTGTTTGAGGTGGCCTCAGAAAATTTACAAACTCACACCCATTTAAGAGCGGAAGCGTTAACTTAAGATAAAAAATCTTGGCTGTTCTTCCTTGGAGGAAGACATAAGGTATTCTTTTTATTTTTTTAAAATCAGTTTGTAGCATCAAAAGAAAAGTTAAGACAGTGAAATTAATTATGTCATCTTTCAAAAGACTTCTGAGGAAGTTATTATGTATCTAGTATTTAATATATAATATGGGGATAATAGTAATAATGGAAAATGAGTCTCATAGAGATTACTAATGGGTCAGACAGTAATAATAATGTTGCCCCCCCCAAAAATAATATGCAATGCAACAAGAAGTTCTTTGGGTCTCTCTACTTAGCTTTGAACTTCACCGCAACCATATTACATAGATGTTGTTAATATCTCCATTTTCCTGAAGAGGAAGCCGAGTGTGAGAAAAGTCACGGAGCTGCCCCAAGCCCACCCAGCCAGAACGTGTCAAGGCTGGGACTGAAGCCTAGGTCTTCAGACCCTAAAGCCTGTGCTGCCACTGCCCTCCTCCAAAACACCGGAATCTTCACACCTTGCATTAGGTGCTCGTTCCCTGGGGAAAGTGTGTCTCATCCCGAAGAGCCGTCTGAGTGTGGGAGCACCGTCTCGTGGGGCCGGAGAAAAATCTGGGTCTGACTCTCGCCCAGTGAGTGTCCCCTTGACTTCGGACAACCACGTACATGCTTAAATATGCATTTGTGTAATGACACCCCCTTCATCGGACAGTTGTGACAACTCTCTGATGAGGCAGAGGAGAGGTGCCTCTCCCAGGGCCGGGCCACCCGGCAGGGACTCGGTAAGTGGCAAGTGTCTTTGTTCTTCGACAGCAGGGTTCCTTGGGAGGCAACTTGTTGGAGACCCTCGAGGGGAAGACAGAGGGCTGGACTGCGGATTGAACTGGGCTGACATTTGGTAGGCTAGGGTCACGACCCCTCAGTTGGATGTGACATTGCTGTAGAGGATTCATGTTTCAGGCTCAGTTGTGTCCTTCCCCATTTCACACACTGACACCGAGTAACCTCCGGTAGTTCAGGATGTGACTGGGCTTGGAGATAAGGCCCTGAAAGGGGTGATTAAGTTACAGTGAGGCTGTTCGGTTGGGCCCTAGTCCACTCTGACTGGTGTGCTCATAGAAGAGGACACTGGGACACACAGAGAGACCCTGTGAGGACCTGAGAAGGCAGCTCACCTGCAAGCCAAGGAGAGAGGCCTCAGGAGAAGCCAGCCCTGCTGCCCACTTGGTCTTGACCTGCTGGGCTCTGGGACTGAGTGAAAACACACTTCTGTGGTGTGAGGCCCCCGGTCTGGGGGTGTGTTTTTGTTTTGTTGGGCAGCACTAGTAGACAAGTCAGGTGTCATCCCAGCCACGGTGGCATGGTCTCAGCTATGAGTGTAGTATGTGATGTGGATGGGTTGTGGTTTAAGATGTCCCTGTCGCCAAAGGTGGCACAACACTGGCCTTGACACCCCAAAGCTCTCCTCTGATCTGGATATCGTGGTAATAAAAAGTATTACAATTAATGTGTTAGTAGTCATGGCATACCAGTTATGTATATTAAGTGCCTCTAAGTGCCCACGGTTTACAGACGCTAACTCTCTTACTCCTGAAACATCCCCTCATGGTAATTCTTCTTCTTCCTGTTTTCCAGGTGAGGCTGAGACTGGTTATTTGACCTGTCCAGGGTCAAACAGTGAGCATTTTTGTCAGGGATGGGATTCCTGCCCAGAGCAGACTGCCTCAGACACCTGAGTTTTCCCTCCTCAGTGTCATTGGGCCACTACCCATAACCCTCTGTCCCATTACTTAGCACCCAGGCATCAGCTTGCCCTCTGCAAAGAATCGGTGATGGAAATCAGGGAGACCTTGGACATCATAGGCTCTGTGCATGGTGACTCACTAGGGTACAGTGGGTTTTCCGTGATCTCAGGGAGGGCGCTCTCCAGTGGGCACAGAGCTTTTCTTCTTCAGGGCAGACGGGGCACCGGGGTGTCTGTGGGGGTGGGTGATGAGGTGCTCCTTGGCTGAAGACTCCCTGAAGAGTGTCTTTGCAGTTCACTGCCAGCCCCCTTGCACAAGTAGCCTCCAGCCAGACGCTCTTGAATGCAGGTACAAGGGCTCGTTAGCAGGGAAATGGCAGTGGGTAATTGGAACATGGAAATGGCATGGCAAACAGGGTGTTTTAACAATCAGGGCCCCAAAGAGAAGGAGCGTAATTTGATGGAAAGAAAAGGAACAGCCTTCCCAGGGAGCCAATTACTGGAGCCAGAGGAGGGCCGCCCAGCTCAGCAGGGAACCAGGTCAGGCTGGAAGGAGGCTGGGACATGGGGTGAGTTTGTTTATGCCTCCAAAATGCCACGTGTGTGACCAGCCCTTCTCTTTCCAGATCCCAGTTCTTGGGGATGCTCCTTCCTGAATACCTTTTGCAGCCATCCCCCGCTCTCCTCCAGGACCTGCCACCGTTCTCCTTCTGGACCTTGACAGCTCCCAGCAGGGCCCCGCCAGTAGTCTCATAACTGCTCCCATAGAATTAGTTCCTCCCACTCCCCACCTTCCCTCCAGGCAGGCAGCCGAAAGCCCTTTCCAGCCCTTTCCGAAACCACCTGGGGACCCATCAGTCTGTGCTGAAAGGCACCTTGTGGGCAGCCCCCAAGTTTGTAAGCCTGGTCGGTAGGCCAGCCCACCCCACATGGCCCTGGCTCCATTCACACTTGCCTGCAGCCTTCTGAACCTCCTACCCTGAAACTCTGCACTCTGCCTGGACTCTGAGCCTCTGCATATGCAGAAACGTCACGGGGCATGGCATTCTCAGTGTGTAATGACTTCAGCGATTCCAAAGACGTGGACTACTGAGTTAGATAGTCTGAGTTTGACTCCTGAGACCATTGTGTCTCCGCCGTGGAACCTTGAGCAGGGTGCTTAACCCCTCTAAGGGCCAATCCATCGTGGTTAACAGAGAGAGCAATCACGGTGATGCCTAGGTCATACCTTTGTTGCTAGGGTTAAATCTATAAACATAAAGCACTTAGCTCAGTGCCAGGTATACAGTAAGCACTCAATAAATGTTAGTAATGATAATGATGAATGACCATCTATTATGAGCCAGGTCACTGAAATGCAATGACAAGAGAAATGAGTAAATTGTTTTGCATTATTTGTCTCTTCTTGTCAAGTAAATAATGGAATTAATTGCTCAATTTTATTTTTTTTCTCTGGTTTCCCAGAGAGAGAGAGCGAGAGCGCACGCAAATGTATGAGACAGGCAATCAGTAATGCCCCCTGAAAAGCTGAATGAATGAATTCATTACATGGATGAATTGAATATTTTTACCTAATATAATCACTTAAAAGAAAATAACAAAAATGACATTAAGAAACACGCAAAATAAATTTAAAGGTTAAGGTAAGAATTGCAAATGCAAGGCAGGGAAGAGAAATACTCTTTCCAGCCGAGAACAGTCTGTGTGAAGCCCTTTAATTGTTGCCGTCTGGAGTGAAGGTGAGCGCCATGTGGCCCGGAGCTTGTGCATTCCCCATCACACCCAGCTTGCGCTGCCTTCCACCGTCACATCCAGACGCCCTCGGGTGATGTGGTCGACGTGCATGGTGCATCACAGAGCTCCACCTCACCGCGGGTCTCCAAACAGTGCGCAGACCAGGTCTGAGGCAGGGAGGGCAGGAAACACGATCCCATCTCCCAGACGAGGTAACTGAGGGTAGATGTGAGCCGGGCACATCGCACGAGGCGCTAGCTTCAAGTCACAGAGCCAGGACTGCAGTTTGGGTCGGGGTCTAACTTCCATGCCTGAAGATGCCCTCATCCTCTTGTTGACATGCGCCAGGGCCGCCTCTTGCCTCTCTGTCCTCGTTCATTCCCAGGAAGGCTTCTCACCTGCAGGGGAGAAAGGGTTCATCTGCCCTAAGGTAGGGTGAGGTGAGGTCTTGGGAAAGGGCTCCAAGCAAAGGCATGGAGGGAGGGAAGAGGGCAGCAAACTTGAGGATTTGCTCCAGCGGGGTTTTGAAGAATAAAAAATACGTAGAGAGGAAGCATGGGGTCCTTCCTTTCCAAACATATTTCCATGTGGCCTAGGTGGTTGCAGGATCCCAAACTGGAGCCTGTCCCGTCTCCAAAAGAGCAAAGGGTGTCTCCTTAGCTGCCAAGACCTGTCTCCCTGCTTCCTCCCAGAGGTAGATGTCTAACCTGGGGCACCGAAAGCATTTGAGAGGGGTACATAAGTTGATCAGAAGTAGTTGTATTTGGAATCCTGTGATGGTGAACGAGGCATTTTGAAGTCCATGGGTGGTGATGTTGGCGGAAGTGTCACGGGCGGGGAGGCCATCGTGTATCTAGGTGATGTGTCTATTCCGATGAGGACCACCCTCCCCCTCCAGCATTGGAAGGTCCAGGGTAATCAAGCTGCCACTAGGACCCCCTGGGAAGGTGAGCACTGGGGGCTCACCTTTGGTTCCTGCTGTTTGCAGGAGCTGTGCCATGCCCCTGGCCTGGCCCCTGTGAACACCCTGCCCCTGAACTCCGTCTTGCGACCGTGCCCAGCTGGTACCTGAGGCTCTCAGGGAGTTTAGACTTCAAAGAATGTCCTTCCAGTGGGATATAGGACGTCTGATTTCCTTTCGCTGGAACCTGTGCTGTGGAGTGTTGCGATTACGGAGTCCCCCAGGTGGTACTCAGAGTGTGCCCTGGTTTTCGTGACGTTTCCAAACCTCTCTCTGAATGACTCTCCATTGGATTCTAAAGCCACTGAAGCAAGTCAGTTTCCAAACAGCCCTCCCAGCTTCCCTGCCGCTGGATTTAATCGGATCAGGGCTATGAATTTGGTATTGACTTCACCTCACCCTTTATGGGAGGCACGAGCATAGCCCCTGCACCTGCCCTGAAACGCTGATATCTGACAGTCTGTAGCTCTCATCCAAACAGAAGCCCCTTCGTGTGCCCAAGGGTCCAAGCTGCCATTCCGGAAGTCTGAACTTCCGACTGATTGCACAGCAGTGAATTCTGTCTTCTTTCTCTCTCGTCCTTGACCAGTCTTTCATGCTTGTCTAGTGAGGCTTTTTAAGCTCTGTCGAAATGTTTCCGCCGCCACGTTACCTGAGTTGCAACGACTACTGAAACTCCTGAAGAATAAAGGCTCGCACGGTGACAGAGGACAAAAACAAAACTCTCGTCCACAAACATGCAACGAAGGCTCCCTTGTGCACAGGGCTTCGGTCTCGGGGTTTTCCATCCCACGCTCATTTCTTTGTGGCTCATCCAGGCTGCGAAGAGGTGCTGAAGGCCTGCTCTGTAGGGGCGTTTTTCCAGGCTTCAGGGGTAGGCGGCTGAGTTACAGCCCCTGTTGAGGGAGAAAACAGGAACCAAGTAAACAAAATGCAAATATGATCAATGTAATGAGTAAGTGAATCAGGGATGGATAAGGACAATGTTAGAGTAGGTGCTCCAAGGTGAAGGGCAGAACCCCAGCCCTGGGGACTCGGGGCTGGGCTGGGACAGTGCATGTATGGTTGGTGTGTTGGGGGCAGAGGGTTAACAGAGGTCCAGAGCGTGCTTTGGGCACCCAGGTTCCACTGAAAGCTTTTTTTTTTAGAGGGGGAGGGAGAAAAGTATCAGAGTGTGAGAAACATCAGTCAGTTGCCTTGAGCACGACCGCACGCCCCCAGCTGGGGCCCTGGCCCTCACCCAGGGATGTGCCCTGACTGGGAGTCAAAAGGGCAACCTTTCGATGTGCGGGCCGGCACTCAGTCCACTGAGCCACACCAGCCAGGGCCATTGGGAGCTTTTCAAACCCAAGTGATTCCCTTTCTCTGGGCTCGTGCCCCCTCCCGGAGTTTGCACTGACTTATTATGTATGCTCCAGCTCACTGCTGAGCGTTAATCAGAAGCATTTACCAGAGCCATTCATAAACATTTACGGGGTCCTACTGTGCGTGGAGCACTGTGCTATTTATTTCATGCAAACCTCACAGAACCCATCCAGCAGCCGGCTGACCGGTGAAACCTTTCTCCATCGGGTTGTGATGACTCTTATTTTATCAAGTTCTGAGCAAGCTATTCTGTTGCATCCAGCAATTTATTTTGGGGCCAGTATAAAACCGTTTTGGTGATTTCAGCCTGATGGTATAGGTTAACTCCCCCTCCTTGGTTGTGAAATTGCTGAGGCTCTCCCCTCTGACATTCCTTCAAAAGGGTCCTCCTCCAACACCCCCCCAACCCCACACACTCACACTCCCCCCCTTCCTTCCCTCCCCACCCCTTCTCCATGCTCCACCCTCCCCTCTCCTTCCCTTCTTCCTTTCACCCTCCTTGGCTAACTTCTCCAGGCAAATCCGGAGCTGGCATTCCAAGGCAGGCGTTCAGATTACTCTTTTCTTACAAACTGGGGATAGATTCTTGGCTGGGCCTTGCTCACGGCCCCTCTCCCCACCCAGGCCTGCAGACGGAAGTGGAGACGGTGGGAAGTAAAGGAGGCACCTGTGCGGCAGAAATGGAGGGCTTCTCTAACCCACCTTGGTGGTGAAGGTGGGAGGGAGGGGGCAGTTAGGTTCCACCTGCAGGACCCTCACTGGCCTCTGCTTTACAGAACCCAGCCCCACCTGCCCGTGGCCCCACCTTCCTTTGCTTTCTGCTGTTCCCTAACCTCAAGTCACACCTCACTCACCTGTGCACTTGCCATCCTGCCACCAGGAAGGCACTCCTGGGCATTTACATCCTTGATCCAGCTTGTCATTTAGGCCTTACCCCAAAATGTCACCTCTGCAATGAGGCTTCTTAGGACAGGCCAACATAAAGAAGTTCCCCACTTTTAGCACAGCTTGTGCCAATAGTGGCAATTATATGGGTTCTATCAGCGTTTCCGTTACTGTCTTCCAGCTCTCACTAGGATGCAAGCTGCCTGGGCGCAGGGACCTCCGGCGGCCTGGTCTGGGAACACTGCCCCTCTGGGCAGAAGCTCACTCTGCTGAGTTTGGTAACTGACTCTGTGACTGCAAACAGAAGCTCAGGCAAGATAGGGAATGACTGGCCTGGAGCACAAGTGCCGAGCGAAGCAGGAAACTAGGACTCTGACCCTGGGCCCTTCCTATCTCTCCAGCCCTCGGTCCACCCAGGCTGGCGGAGGTGCTGCTGTCCTAGGGCCCAGACAGGCGAGTGCCGTCCTGTCCACCAGAACCGTAAACCATGAACCAAAGGGGATTGGAGCCACGTTGCTACCACGAAGTGGGGGATTCGCTGTACTCTCGGCCTTGGCCAAACCAGCAACTTGGATTTTACTTCCAAAGCCTAGAAGACAGGTTGGGAGGTGACCAGAATCGCAAAGCTGCAGTAGCCAGGAGAAGGCAGAGAGAGAGACCCTCTCCCGAGCTACCCTCCCCTTTGCCTGTTCCCCCCACCCCCTCCTACGCCCCGCCCGGGGAAAGCCCAACGCCCACTGGAGCACAGGGAATGCCGCGAAGGGGCGGGAGAAGAGGCCCAGGCTATCCCCGGCCTGCGGGGCGCTCAGAGGTGGGCGCCGCGAGGAGGGCGGGGCGCCGGCGGGGCGGGACAATGCGGCCCCACCCCACGAGGGAGGGAAGGGGGCGGTGTGAGCTCAGCCCGCGGCGTTCGCTCACTCGCAGGCGTCTGCTGGTGCGGGGCTGAGGCTGGAGCAGGCGGGAGGGGAGCACGGGGAGCGCGGAGGAGGGAGGAGGAGGCGGCGGCGGCGGCGCGTGTGGCAGGCGGGCGGGTGGGAGGGCGGCTGGCATCGGGCTTGTAAATAAACTGCGATGCTGTCTCGGGCTCGCTGGCCTAGGTGCCGCCGCCGCCGCCGCCCGGGAGCGCCGGGGCTAGGCTCCAGCCACCGCGCGCCCTAGCGCCTCCGCGCCAGCCTCGCTCACCCTCGCCCGCTCCCCGCAGTCCCTTGCCCGCGCCCCCCGGGTCCGCAGCTGACCCGCGCAGGATGTGAACCTCTTTCCCCCCGCCCGGCCTCCCCTGCCCCCCGGGGGCCCGCCTTTGCCTGCTTTTGGGGCGGTGGGTGGGGAGGGGCGCGCGGATCATGGCATTGGAGTTCCCGGGCTTGCAGCCGCCGCCGCCGCCTCGTCCACGCACCCCGAGCGCCCCTTCTTCCAGGAGCAGCAGCGGAGAAGGCGAAGCGGCCGGCGGGGGCGAGGCAGATGGGGCTCAAGGCGCGCAGGGCGGCGGGGGCGGCAGGCGGCGGCGGCGACGGGGGCGGCGGAGGCGGCGGGGCCGCTAACCCGGCCGGAGGGGACGCGGCGGCGGCCGGCGATGAGGAGCGGAAAGTGGGGCTGGCGCCCGGGGAGGTGGAGCAAGTCACCTTGGCGCTTGGGGCCGGAGCTGACAAAGACGGGACCCTGCTGTTGGAGGGCGGCGGCCGCGACGAGGGGCTGCGGAGGACCCCGCAGGGCATCGGGCTCCTGGCCAAAACCCCTCTGAGCCGCCCTGTGAAGAGGAACAACGCCAAGTACCGGCGCATCCAAACTTTGATCTACGATGCCCTGGAGAGACCGCGGGGCTGGGCGCTGCTCTACCACGCGCTTGTGTGAGTACCTGGCGTTCGGGGCGCCCCTTGGCGGCGGCGCAGGTTGGGGTTCGGGGTGGAGGCTGGAGCTGAGGAGCGCTCTGGGGCTTTAAATTGAATTGGAGACCAGCCTGCCCTCAGTACGTGTGTCTCTGCTGGGAAGGTCTGTGTGCCTGTGAACCACTCCTTGGGGGTTGGACCCCAAGGCTTAAAAGGTCCAAGCATGGTTCCTTAGACAGTTTGGAGATTGGATTGGCGTGTTTATGGGCGTGCGGGCCCGCATTTATGGCACCTTCTCGGATGCTGGTATCAAAGCTTAAAAGAATTAGGTGGTTTTCCCAGTTAACGTGGAGGTTGAACAGGATAAAGCGGATCCTCCCTTGCGCGCTGTGTTTCTGCTTTGGGGCGGGCCCCTTCTCTTGGGATCGTTACTGAGTTTCGATGGTACATCCTGGAGTTGGGGATGGGAGTTGCCCACAGTGGTGTGTGTGTGTGTGTGCGCGCGCGCGCGCGCGCGCGTGGGTATGTAATGCTTGCCTGCTTGGGCTACTCTACTTAGGACTCCATCCTGATGTAGAAAATATCCTGGTATTGCTCTAACTGCGGACTTGGACTGGTCAAAATACATGTCTTTAGGTTTTTTTTTAGGGAAGTTCGTAAGAGAGGAAGAGGGAGTATGTATCTTAGGCTCCTAAGCCTAGCCTGAGAGGCTGGGGCTTAACCGTGCCTGGAGGTGAGCGCCCTGGGGGCTTATCTGGGCTAAGACATCTCTGTGTCGTGGTCCTGAGATCCCCTCAGCCTCAACCGTTGCCTTTTCTCTTGCTTTGGTTGGGCAGGAACCGGAGGATGTGAAGGGGCCTGGGATGGAGCTTTGCTCGCAGACATCCTTCCCTCAGAACAAGCCTCCTTGCTAGTCCGGATGGAAATGGAAATGCGTGGCCAGAGGAGGATGGAGCTCCTCCAGCACCTGACCCTCTGGGTGGAAAACCCACCTGTACTTGGGCAGAGGGAGAGAGAATGGTAGTGGGGCTCCTCAGTGGGGAGGGGAAATGGGAGCTGTCAGCTCACACCTAGGGCTGGCAGGGCATTTCAGTTACCCCTTGCCCCCTGTCTGTGGCTTAGTCATCCTGATGGCTGCTTCTTAAGAAGCTGTACCTTACCAGGATTTGGGTGGAGAATTGGCCATGACCTTGACCCCTCTCCTGCATTTAACACTGGATATTCCTTTCTGCCCTCCTCCAAGACTGATGGGGCCTGAGGGAGTTGGGGAAGCCTGGGAGGCATACCACCTGCCCATCTTGCTTGGTTGGAAAGCTTTTCCAGATTTGGCCACCAGGTGGGGTGGTCTGCCCGGAACCTCTGAATGCAACAGGTTTCTTAAGGAGGTTACTGAAGCCTGGAGAGGGTGCCTCCCTGGGAACTGGGAACCCAACAGGAGGGAGGGGGCTTTCAGGGAGGGACCTGGATTTGGGCTGGTCCAGCCTTTGGCGTCCTCGTGTATTTGCAGGTGTTAGTGGTGGAGAGAAGGGTTAGCAGTTGTTGCCTTTCCACTTGCTTTCTTCAGGTGATAAAAATGGATTAAGAATGCATTTGTCTCTCTCTGTCTCTAGCACTGTATTTAGTTAAATTGAACTGAAGCCAATACTGGAATATGTGATAGTAAAAAAGGCACAGAAGAAGTTATGTGAGTGCACACAAACACACACAGGCTCACGTGTTCTTTTGCACATAAATGGGGTTCAGTACGTATTGGCTGACTTCCGAACCTGGGGTCCCACTGGAGCTTCTGGGCTTCATCTTTCTTCTCCCACCTTTTCTATCCAGCACCCCAGCCCTGCCCTGCCCAGTCTGGGGAAGGGGTAGCCAGGGCCTGTGATTGCCAGAGCTTCAGCGACCCTTCTCTAGAATTATTCCACCAGCAGAAGCAGGTTTGAGGATGCCAAACCTGGAGCCTCAGTTTCCTAGAAGGATCCGGGGAAACTTAAGACCATGGGAGGGGGAAGAGTTGAATACCTAGCCAGCTACTTTTAAATTGTCACCGTGGACCTATGAGGTGGGAATTATTATCTACATTTTGTAGGTGAGGACATGAAAACTTTCAGAGATAAAACTGCTTGTCCAAGACCGCCCAGCTAATGTTTCTGGAGCTCACATCAGCATGCAGTGGATCAGCTCTATTTCTGAGCCTGGACCCTGGTTCTAACCCTCTGCCAACAATGGCAGGATTCTTGGTATTTCACTCGGTGTCACTGGATGCCCCTGACCCCACTGGAAATGCAGAGCTCTTAGTAATGCCTCTGCCCCCCCTTCCCAGCTCCCAGGTGGCAAATGGTTAGAGATGGAATTTAGAATCAAAGCAGGTGCTGGGCTGGACTGGGCTGGGCTGGGCTGGGTTGGGTTGGTGGTGGGAATGTGGGTTCCCGTTAGTGAGGAGTTGTGCAGGAAAGCCCATGCTGGGCTAGGTCTGAGCTCCTGGGTCTCCAGCGCGCCTAGTTAGTGGAGGCATTGGACATCCTTCCTGCCGTTTAGGAGGAAGTCCAGTCAAGTGAATAAAACTGAACCTTTCATTGATGATTCAGGACTTTGCACAGCACTGAATTTTGTGCTTCAAACCATCTGTTATCCTGTTCTGGGCTGTGGCTAATGGTGTGAGGGGGCCAGGGGATTGGGCTAACTGTGGGTTCACAGTCTAGTGCATTTCTTAAAATGAACCAGGCCCGGGAGATGTGATTTTTCTCTGCCTTTTCTAGAGGCAGTATACAGCAAATGTGGAAATCAGAGGCCACCCCTTCTCCCCCCCCTCCCGACAATGCTCCCTTTGCCTTCAGTGCCCCTCCCCTATTTTCTCCTGGCTACTCATTGGCCCAGCTCTGGTGTTACCTTTTCTGGGAGCAGCTTTTCTCTGACCCTCCAGACCGAGCTAGAATTGTGCCCGCTCTGCAGTATCCCTAGCCATAGGATTTGGCACATTGCATTGAATTGATCTTCCTGCTCATCTTCCTCATTGAACCTGAGCTGCTTGAGAGTGGCAACCGTGTTCTCTGGCATTCTTAGTCCTCAGCGGGCTGCAGGGCCCATGGTGGTTACTCAGCGTGCATTTACTAAATGGGTGAGTAAAAGTCTGCTGTCAGGTTACCTGAGACTACGTTCTGTGCGGCTTTCCTACGACCACACAACAGTGATACCAAGTAGCCAAGGTCAGCATCGTAAGGCTACGATGATGCAAATTGCTCTCAGAAGGCTTAACATAGATGTGGGGAGGGGAGAGAGGAGGGAGACCATGCTCTGAGCCCAGTAAGGCTGATCACTGCTCAGCCCTTTTGGTTCTCTGGCTGAAAGGGATTCTGATGTTATGGAAAACGCGCTGGACTTGGAGTTCATGTCTGGCCTTGAGTCTGTGACTGTGCATGAGCCAAGTTGGGGATGACCTCTAGTTGGTTATGACAGCACTGCCCTGATGCAATGTGGTTTTTAGACTTAAAGAAAATAGTATTTATGAACGGCCTTAGCCCAACACCAGGCTCTCAGTGTTCATTAGGGGATTTGGAATAGGGGTCTCCTGAAGTCATATACACTGGCCACTGCGCTGCACCAGCGTCGTCTGGGGACCCCCTTCCTAGCCTGTATCATTTTGGCATTGTTGCTGGGTTGGCATCACACAAGCATCCTGCTGCCCTGATCACTCCTCCGTGGCCAGCTGGGTATGGCCTATCACTCACCTCTGGACAGACCGAGGGGGAACAATCACAACAAATACCTGTGGGTTGCCTCTTCATTTTGTTACAGCCATGTATTTGACAGGGGTTACTATCCATAATATTACAGGAACTCATACAACTCAGTAGCAAGAAAACAAATAACCTAATTTAAACAAAGGGCAAAGGACCTGAAGAGACATTTTTCTAAGAAGATATACAAATGGTCAATAGGTACATGGAAAGGTGCTCAAGGTCACTAATTATCAGGGCAGTGCCAATTAAAATCACCGTGAGCTACCGCCTCGCACCTGTTAGACCGACTCTCATCAGAAAGATAAGTGGTAAGTGCTGGCAGAGGTGTGGAGGCAAAGGGACCCCACGCAGCGCTGGTGTGGCTGTACGTCGATGCGGCTGCTACGGAAAACAGCGTTTGCTGAGCTGAACACGCTTTCTTTTTCTGTAATTAAACATTTAGTTACAGTTAATATACGATAGTATATTAGTTCCAGGTGTACAACATAGTGGTTAGACACTTATATGACTTACAAAGTGATCACCCTGTCAGAATGGCTGTCATCAATAAATCAACAAGTGTTTCTATGAGCATGTGGAGAGAGGGGACCCTCGTGCAGTGTTGGTGGGAATTGGTGCAGCCACTGTGGGAAGCTGTGTGGAGGTTCCTCCAAAAATTAAAAGTAGAACTGCCTTGTGACCCAGCAATTCCACCTCTGGGTGTTTGTCTGAAAAAAATCCAAAACACTAACTCAAAAAGATACACGCACCTCTGTGTCCGTTGCAGCATTATTTACAGCAGGCCAGATTGGGAAGCAGTCTGAGTGCCGATTGAGAGGTGACTGGATAAAGAAGCAGTAGTGCATATGTCCAATGAGCACGCTTTCTTAGATTCCCGGATTCTGTACAGACAATGTTTCAAGCTTCCGCACTGCCTTGGGCTTTGTCCAGATAATGACAAATATAGAGTAGAAAGGTGCATTCATTTCAAGGCCACACATGCAGAGTCAAGGGGCAAGCCTTGTTCCAGGCCGTTGAGGGAGATAAGCCATAATTCTTTCCCTAGAGAGAGCTTTGAGAAAACCACATTGAAATAGTCGACCAAAGGCAGTAATAGAACACGAGTGAGGAACCAAGACACGCAGAAAGGGGAAGGCCCCATTAAGCCTCCTGTGTTGTGTTAGGGAAAACAATGTGGTGATGACAAGCCTGAAGTCAGTATGGACACCTCTAGTTTTGCAGGTGTCCTTGGGTGCAGATCAATCCCTTCCAAACTGTTGCCGTGGAAGAGATAAAGGAGTTTGCATGAAACGTTTTCTTGAGAAAACAAATCGGGTTATAACTCATGAACGAGATGGCTTCTTGCACGAAGTTTGCGAACGAGTAAGAGTAAATGCTTAGCGGTTGGCCCGTGGAGTGTCCCGTATGTGCGCCCTGCGTGGCTCCCTCCTGTGGGCTTCTCTCAAGACCTCAGGACTGACATCTCTGCTTCCTCTTCTCTGTTCCATCCTGAAGGAACGTAAAACCATCTGGACCATGTGAGTGTGTTACAGTTGAGTCGGGGCATATAGTACCGACATATCAATAATAACCAAGGTTTTTACATCACTTCATAGTTTATTATACCTGCCCCCCATCCACACACACCTTGGGCACTGTCACCAGGGCACCTCCTCTATGTGTATTGGTAACAATAGCTGTCACAGCAGCTGCCTTCTTACGAAGCACCAAGCCTGGTTTTCCTAAGCCAGTGTGGTGTCTGAGAACAGGCAGCCTGCACATAGAGCGTCTTTGGCACTGACCTCTTTGATTCTCTGTAAACTTGTCATAGCAGCTTAAGCCCATTTCTACCCTGTGGCTGTCTTTGGAGGGGCAGGGTGAAATATTATCCGCCATGACTTGAAAATACTGAGCCGGGGAGTGTGCCTCTGTGTTAATGGAAAACCACTCAGCGCTATCGCGCAGTTTATCTCCCTGCCCTGCCCTTTCCTAGAGTCCCGGCTTTCACTTTATCTCACCCACATGTATCGGCTAGCAGTGTTTCTCCACGTAGTGATGTCAGTCCAAAAAATGAAAGCAGCAGGCCTTAGTCATCAGCAAGTCGAATCAGACTTATTATCAGCAGATAGTTACTTAACAGCACTTTATGGGATTTTGATGGACCCGGCACTGAGAGTCACTCGGCAGATTATAAAAACCAGAGGCCATCGGAGCTGGAAGGAACTCTAGAGAAGAGGGGGCCCTGGGCACTTAGGCACAGAGGGAAAACTGCAAACTCAGCTCTTCTTCTGAGGCTGGCCCATTCGGCCACATTGGCTTCCCCTGGTGGCTCTCCGACAGCCCCGCTCCAGTGGAGCATTTTACCCACAGCGTGAGAACGCTGGGCGGCCTGGCTTAGGGCCTGGGTCACGTGAACAGCAAGAAGAGCAAAGCCAGGGGTGGCTGATCGGGCAGCCACGCACGGGCTCCAGGTGGCCTGTGCACGTGCTGAAACTCCCAGTGTCCAGCTCCTTTTTTCTCTACCCCCCTTCCCTGCCCATCCTTCACCGAGAGTCATATAAAATAATCTCTGATCTTCAGTGAGCTCAACACTGAGCTGGGCCATCCCAAACCTCCTAACAGTGATAGCACATGTGTGTATCCACTTGGGTTGCTCACTGTGTCACCTGTGGGGCAGTGCCACCACACGTTTCATTTATGGAAACCTGATTTATTTTCATCGATGACAGTAACTGACATGTAGAGAGTCATTTCCCTGTGCCACGTTGGGCTGTGTCTTCTAGAAGGTTCCGCTAAGGTGTGGCCGAGAGGCCAGCCAGCGGGAAACCAACACCCTGAGTGTAATGCTGACCTGCTCTGTAGTCTCCAACACGTCCTTTTACTTCTTGTAGCCTCGGTGCCTCATCGGACGCGTGGACCTCCCAGGTCGTTGAAAGGGTTAAGTGAGGTAACTCACAGGAGTGTCCAGAGTGCTAACACCGCATGTTAGTCCAGGTCCCCAGAGAAGCTCCCCGAGGCGTGAGGTTCAGTGCCTGTGGCTTATTTAACTTGAGGTTGCTCAGTCTTGTTCTCATTGCCTCCCCAATGGAGGAGTCTCCTTAGACAACTTTTCCCTACAGGTCCCCGCCCAGGACACTTGAACACCACAGATATCTGGTGTTTCTCCCCATGCACTGTAAATATCTCTGGGACTGATGTACAAACAGGGTAAGATTTCTCCCCCTACCTCTCTCACTGCCCCCAAGAACCGATTTTGCTGCCTTCGAGGCCATAGCAATCCCAACGAGAATGCATGATTGAGGAGGTGACGCCAAGAAAAATTGGAGAAATAAGTAAAATTGGGGGAACAAGACAGGAAAGGGAACGTAGGCTGGAAGGCTGCTGCACTATGGGGCAGGTCACCAGGAGGGACCGATGAAGCTCAGTCCTCCTGAGGCACCTGGAAGTGCCGTGAAGACCTCCACACATCCCCGGGTTGGGGCTGCTCGCCGGAGTGTTGGCCAGAGGTATCTGTCTATAACAGGCCACATTGGTGGCTGCTGGGGGTAGGTACTGAGGGGGTACAGGAAGGCTCCAATAGCACTGCTGCATATTGTCATGTTCGGAAGTGAAGAACCTATCGGGACTTGGGGTTCACAAACGTCCCTGCGTTTTCTCAGTGGTTCTTAAGTAAAGGAAGCCTCATGTCTTAAGGCTCATGGTGATCCTGTAGTGCTTTCTCCCTCACTGATTTGTCACTTAGGATAGTCATTCAGGGAAAAATTCTGCACTAGAAGTACTTGCAGTAGGTCGATTCAGTGCCTGGTATGTAATGGTAGTTTACCATTTTGAGCTCTGGTACTTGCCAGCATTGGAGAGTTCTCAGAAGCACCCTGACACTTGGCCATTGTTTGCATTACCCTGTGGGGTGAGGAGCTGGATCCTCAGTGAATCTGTGGCATGTTCAGGTGTTAGGAATTCTCACCAAATAAAACAGGAGAGTTATTTTATTTAAATAATTTTTTTCGGAGAGTTACCTGAAATAAGCATGGATCACTTCAGTCCTGCAGTGGCTTTTGTGATCCTTTTAAAGGAACAATGAAGACTCGTACTAGTTTATAACGTGAGAGACATTAGCATTTTCAAAACAAGGTTGGAATGGAGGTTGCGGTTGCCCCTCTGAACGCATCTTTGCTTGAGACGATGGCAGGATCTTGCTTGTGAAGTGCGGCATTCTGACTTCCGCTCTTGGCATCAATTCTGGTGTCCTGGGAAGTCACTAACATTCCCCTTCAGGATTCTGGAACATCAAAGGGGATGTTGAGATGTCCTGAGTCAGGTGTGACCATCCGTTCCCAGTGACTGAGTGGGAGGCTCTTGGGATGGGTGGGGAGTAGCTGGGTGGTGAGATTAAATAGGAGATGCAGTTGGAAAGGTCAGACCTGTTTAGACTATGGAATTGCTCTGCAGGCTTGTACAGGAAACCCCCTCATCTCTGTGCCTTTCCTTCTTCCCTGAAAAAGTCAGACTGCTTCTCCCTGAAGAAGCTGTTTGCATTAGGGGTGGGGCCATTCTTCACTGGGCAGGAACATCACACGTTTTGCAGAATTTCCAGCATCCTGCGCTCTGCCTACCGGAGGCCGTGGGAGCCAATGAGCTGTGGCAAGTGGAGGGCTCCCAGGCTTTTCCAAAGGTTTTGATGGGTGGGGGGGAGGCAGAGCCTCGGCTGAGAGCCACTGGCCGCTAAAGGCCATGACTCTGTGGCTGATGTCTCCGCTTCAGATTCCCAGTGTTGGTGAGGAGTTGAAGTGCAGACCCAGATGTAGGGCTGCAGGATTCATGAAACGTGTGGGTGGGCCTAAGTTGCTTTTTTGGCTCAAAGTTCAGCTCAGGAAAAACCCCCACAAACATCATTTCCAAAGTTGGGAAAAATGGAAGTCACCCAGACACATCGCATGCAATGCACGTGCACACAAGCGCCCCCCCCCCCCCAATCCCTAAGCCCCAGTGTTTGGAACATTAATTAGTGTCACTGCATGAAACAAATTAAGCTAGGGACTTTGTTGCTTCCATCTGGAAAAAAATAGTGCCGGAAAAATGCTGACGTCGAGAACGGCAGAGCAGGGCGCTCGTTACTGGGATATTACCAACACATGGACCCTCCCCGTCTGCAGAGCTTGCTGTGCCAGGAGCCAGGGCCCTTTGGCTGGACGGGGAGGTGGTTTGTGGGTGAAAATGTGGCTTATGCTTCAGATGAGAAAGGTGTGTGGGAGACGGGACCCTTAGCTAGCCTGCAGATGTCTGAATCCCAGCTGTGCGACCACAGCCAACTATACTTCTCTGGATCTCTGTTTCCTCATCTATAAAATGACGGTATTCACGGAGCCCATGTGATGTGTGGACGTGAGGCAGTGGAGGCTCAGAGAGGTTAAGCGACTTGTCGCCGGACACACAGCTGCATGGAAGTCTGGATGGGCCTGAGTACCAGCCATGCTTCGCCCCCCAGTTCTTCCCTGGGCCCTTCTCCCTGAGCTCCAGCCAGCTTGGCACCCCAACTTGTCCTCAGTGAATGCTGCCTTGCCAGATCGTGGTTGCGTCACAGGCAAGAACCTGGTATGTTTTCTTGTCATCGACAGTGCCAGGCATGCTGCTGGGCACAGAGTCCGTGTTTAACAAACACTGTTGACTAATCCCTTTGGCCTCGCAGAATCCAAGCCGAGTTCCAAACAAAACCCCAATCTGAACATGGGCATTGCAAGCTGCGCTTGGAACGCTGAGTGCGGCTGACTTCTGTGGGGGTTTGGCGGCCAGTGGAGAAGGTTCTTTGCTCTGGTTGGTCCAGGTCAGATCAACTGCCATTTTCTCAACCCCATTTCGGCCAGTTAGCAGACTTTAGCCAGAGTCTGTTGTGTGTGGACTCTGGTCCAGATTTTAAGCCAGTGATTGTGCTTGGAGATGGCAATAAACAGATCGATAGGAATTGACCTGTTGCAGTCTACCTTTCTGGAAGGGAGGGAGTTGGCGGGGTGGAAGGGGACCAAGAAGGAGCTGGCTGGCCTCTGAGCCTAGGGGCTGGGGGCTCCATCAGCCTTGAAGGAGTGTCTCTGGCCAATGCAGCTCCTGGTGTTGAGCCCCAGGCTCTGATGCCAACGAAGGATACGAAGATTGCTGTGTCCTGGCCTCTGGCCTCCAGATGCCCCATCTAATGGTTCTGGGCAGCCCAGCATCTCTGGCCTCCGCTCCTGCAATGTCCTAACTTCTCTTCCAGCTTCTACTCTTGCTCACCTTCATCCATTCCCCACCTGGAAGGCAGGGTTATCCTTTCTTGGTGTGAATTAGATGATGTATCCACAGCTCGAAGCACCTCAGTGGCTGTCTGTTAACCTCGGCACAAAACCTTCTCTCCTTGGGGAGATTCACAGGCCCAAGAGATCCAACCTTGGCCTCACCACTCCGCCAAGCTGTCCTCAGTCCCTGTCTCAACTCATGAAAAATGACTTTAGTTTCCAGTGGGGCCGCTGTGATCCACCCCTTCCAAGTTAGTCTTCACCATTTCTATAGCCTTCCAAATACCCTGTCGTGAGCTGTAATGATCACATGCTCCAAGTTATGTGTTTGTTTGTTTGCCTCTCTTCACTAAATTGTGAGCTCCAGGTGGTCAAGGACCATGTCAAGTTCACTGTGGGGGTCCCCACTCCCAGCTTGGGGTCTGCCCACAGTGTGTGTTTGTTGACTGACAGAATGGCCCAGACAGACTGTCTAGAGGAGGGCAGCAGGACCACAACCTAGCTGTCTTGTTTGATAGCTGGAGGTACGCCCCGGTTGGAGGAAGGAAGTAAGAGGGGCTGTGAGCCAAGTCCTGTGCTGTGGGTGAGGACTCTCACAGGACAGTGCAAGGAGCAACGGGTAGAAGAACAGCAGGATCACCTGCTCATGAACCTGAGAACTGCTCCCAGTCAGGCTTGACTGCAGGGTGGTGACTGTCTTGGAAGGAAGGGCGTTAACTAATCTTTGCTGGAAGGTCTCAATAGGCCCCAGATGGAATAGTATACAGCCTTAAAAAGGAAGGGAATTCTGACGCATGCTCAGCGTGGATAAACCTTGGATGCATTATTCCAAGTGAAATAAGCCAGACACAGAAGGGCACACATTTTGTGATTCCACTTGTATGAGGTGCCTAGACTAGTCAAAACCATTTTTGGCTACTGGAAGTAGAATCGTGGTTGCCAGGGCCTGGGGGTGCAGGGAAGAGAGAGTTAGTGTTTATGGGGACGGGGTTCAGTTTGGGAGGATGAGAAAGTCCTGGAGGTGGATGGTGGCGATGGCCACACAACAGTGTGAATGTGCTTAGTGCCACTGAACTGTACACTTGAGAATGGGTAAATTGGGAAATGTTGTTATGTATCCCTTTCAACAATTAAAAAGGACCGAGCTTGGCTGTGCTGTGAGAAACAAGGTCCAGCTGCGGAGTGTGGGCCTCGTGGTTGAAGAGGTCCCGTCCACCTACAGGACATTTAGCTCTATGAATGACGGACTCCGTTTGAAAATGTCCCGTCGCTCTGGGAGCTCGCTGACATTCCCAGGCAGCCGAACTCCCTCACTTGTCCTGTTCTCACTGCCTTCCCACTGTACCTGGCCTCCTCGAAGGCCTGGGGACATCCAATCTCATCTCACCAATTCACTGGAGAAGGTGCAACAATGACTATCTCTGGATGTCTGCAGGGACGCTCTGTGAGGTCTGCTCCTCGCTGCTCCGAGTTGGAACCCCAGGTGAATAGATCCATTTGTCATATGGTTCTGCTTGTTCCGTGACTAAATCTGACCCTGGTAATGGCCATGGCCTACTACTTCATTAACTAATTCATTCGACATTTCTCAAACACCAGTTGATTACCCACGGGTTCCAGCTGTGCGGACAGTCACACAGCTAGAATGCAGTGTGCCCCAGCCCAGTGGGCACACAGGGGAGAAGTCTGATGGGGGTGGATCAAGGAAGTCTTCCCAAATGAGACGGTTCTAGAGCCTGGTCTTGAGGTTCGAGGAGTTCTCCTCCAGAAAGGCCCCAATCAAAGGGCATTACATGGATCACTTCCAGAAGGTTTCATTCCTTCCCTCTCTGGAAAGGACTTTCTAAATTAACCCTTTCTTCCATCCTTCATACCTCTTTGCCACTCTGCTTTTCCTCTTCCTCCGCCCCTTTCTCAGCCCCTCCCCCACCCCCCAGGGCCAGAGGAAGGGGAAGGTGATGAGGGACGGAGGGAAAGCTGGGTGGTGACACTGCCCCTAAAGGAGAGAGATCACACCAGCTCCCTCTTCTTCTTCAACTCACAGCCTGTCCCCCACTCTGCGCCTGACTCCAGGGGTCTTTGCTCGAGGGAAATGGTGCGAAGGTGGAGCCCCTCTGAGCCCGGTGGTCCTTAGAATTCACATTCATAAGCCATTCCTCACATCCTCTTTCATGAAGCCTGTGGCTGGACCTTCTGAGTATGAAATGGATTGAATCCTGAAGACATTTTCCTGGGGGGCAGGAGTTGTTGTCATAATTTAGTGGGAGGAGCCTCAGGATGGGAGTCTGGACCCTTGGCAATGGCCCTGGTATGAACATGGGTAGGTCCTCCATCCACGTTGGTCCTTAATTATCCTACTTGTAAAACTTTAAGGCCTCCGCTGGCTTTGACTTTCTATGGTGCCGGCCTTGCCTAACCAGCAGGAACAGGTGTTGACCATTGGTCGTTTGCTTCCTACATCAAGCCCTCTGACCACCACTCCCTGATTTCTTTGGGAACTTTATCCCTCCCTATTCCTAACCACATTGTTTGGCCCTGACTGTAATCAGATGGTCAGCCCTGCCAGTGGTGGGTACAGGAAAAAACATGCCACCAGTCAGAGCCAGTGAGCAGAGAGGGTGAATCTAAGGATGTGGGAGGGAAACTGGAAGAGGTGTCTTCTCCCGTGGGTGGTGTGAGGCTGTGAAATCTTTGCTGGCATGAGTCGGGGCCTGGAGAGGTGGGGGAGGGGAGGGAATCGACCACTTTGCAGGACCTGAAGTCAAAGGCAAAACCCTGTGAGGCCTCGTGGGAACATCCCACTTGCAGGCTGGAGGGCAGGCATTGGAGAGGCCAGGATGAGGTGAGGATGGGGACTTAGGCATGGCCGTGTAGAGCACAGTGAACACTTCAGTCTGGCCGTGAGGCTGCTGGGTTTCCCAGAAGGGAGTGGCATGATCAGATTGGTGTTTTGTGAGCATGGCTTTGCCCTTGGGTGGAGAAGATATGGGGGTGCAGGGATACGTGGTTAGCTGTTCCAGGATGGTGCTACAGTACAGAATGGGGCCAATTTCTTAGGCTCTCGCTTTGGACTAGGAGGTGCACAAGGTTCTCTAACCCATTGAATCTCTGCAACAGCTCTGCTAGACTGCATTGCATGATCCCCACATTGTATTAGAGGAAACATGCTCAGAGAGGCCCAGTGTCTTGCTCATGGTCACACAACCAGATGCAGCCAGGAATAGCCAGCTCCAAAGCCTGCCGTTTCCCCACTGTGCCAGTTGCCACACTTCATTCTCCAGCCAGTGGGAGCCCTTACTTTCTCTCGCACTCCCTCTGCAGCCTTCAGGAGCCTTTGGGGCCAGGGTTGACATTTGTGTTCAAGATGACTTCCTTCCTGCTCACAATAAATGTCAAACCAAGTGATGAAAGTGATTCAGCACAAAATAGAATTCGAGGTGGGGGTGGGGAAGAGCTGTGTAGAAACATTTGCAAATGGATTAAAAATTTGAGTCCACCAGCTTATGCCAACATACTTGGAAGTTTGGGAGATATTTTTAGACCATGAAATCCAAATGGCACAGACCGTGGGTTGGAAAGATGGAAATGCGTAGATCAGTGTGCTAGCTGTGACCAGAGGTGGCTTTGCCGAATTTCTCCTTAGCTCTAAAATAGCACCCCAAAGGCAGAATCCCCCTGGATGCACACTCTTCCCCCTTAAAAATTTTTTTTTAATCTTTCTCCTTCCACATCAGGAGAGCCAGGGCTCAGCAACTTGCTCTTGGGAGCTCTTGGAGAGACCCACATGCTATTGGCTTTTGAATCCTCTTGACACTTTCGGGGGCTGGTGAAGGCAGCCCCACTGGAACCAGCTGAGGCATGCCAGGGAGCGTGGTTCTTGGGCCCCAAGGAAGATCAGGCCTGATGGAGGAGTGGGGCTTCACCTGGGGCCAGGCACACCTGGAGCCGGGGCTGGAGGACCTCCCAGACACCACCTGTCATCTGTGCTTCCCTCTGCAGACTCTCCCCACGTGGTGGGAACCATGGTCCCCTGCAGCATCTGAGCTCTACCAGTTCTCTCTCATTTCCTGTTTATCTTCATTCCTTTTGGCTATGTCTTCTGTCCCCAGAGAAGGACTGAACTTGCTTCTTTGGTTCTCAAGTTAGGGACTCATGTACCCACTCCTGGATGCCCCTTCCCAAACTATGTCCTTAGGAGTAAGGACCACGAGAGAGCATGACACTGACTGCAAACAGGGAACAATTCCCACCCCCCAGAAAGGGAGGCGTGCTTATGAAAATCTTTGGCCCTGGAAACTGACCTTATCGAGCACTCACCAGGCACGAGGCACTTCCCCACATGCTCACCTGTGGTAACTTTTAATCCTTCCCACAGCCGCAGGAGTGGTGCGGTTAAATGGGAGACAAAAGGAGGGTTTGATGTCCCTGTGGGGTTATGGGGACGGCAAAAGGGAGCATTTATTTGTAAGTAGCTGAAAGCTGAGTCCAGCCTGTCGCACTTCCTCAGCCTTTACTTCCATCCCTTCAAAACGTTTTCGGTTATTTTTAATTTTATCAAAGCAGTATGCATGTCATTCAAGCCCCACATTGTACCCGCAGGTTTAAAAGCAAAAGGCCCAGCCCTGCCCAGTCTGTGCCATCCTGAGCGAGCCCCCCCTCCCAGAGGCAACGCCTGTCATTCTGTCTGTTCTGCTTCAGCCTCCTGCTGGTTCTCTCCCCACTCTAAATCCAGTGCTTGGGCGGCTGTCTCAGGATGCATCAACTTTAGGCCTTTTTATTGATTTCCTGCTCTATCTCTGCTCCTATTGTTTACGTTCTTTTAAAATCTCCTCTCTTCTCCACTGCCCTGCTCCCTCTGTATCTTCAGCCTCAGTGACTCCCCTCTCCCCTGTTCTCCTGCAGCCCTGTCTTTCTCTCCCTTCACACCACGGTCACCCTGCGGTCACCCTGTGGTCCTTCGTCCGCCATCCAGGCCCACCTCCTCAACTTTCTCTCTCCTTTTTCTGTTTTCGTACAATTTCTTGTCCATATCTCTTTCTCAGAAACTTTTAGCAACCCTCTTTTTGGGGAGTATCTTTTTAAAAAGTTGATTTGAAAGAGAGACGGACAGAGACAGAGAGAAAGGAAGAGAGAAAAAAACATTGACTTGTGAACACTTATTTGTCCACTCATTGGCTGATTCTTGTATGTGCCCATTGACTTGTGAACACTTATTTGTCCACTCATTGGCTGATTCCTATATGTGCCCACAACCTCAGAGCTGTGGGACAGCACCCGAGCCAACCGATCTACCTGGCTAGGGTCTGGGTATCTTTAGTATGACTTCTTCATGCTCATTCTGCCCCATGTTAGAGTTCTTTACAGCCATATTATCACTAATTAAAAAAAACCTTATTTTCTTGCATACGTTACCTGATGAAGCTTTCAGAGCACTCCATAGCATACATTTTTAGGGTTCTCGTTTTGTGGGTGAGAGAACTGAGCATCAGAAGGATTCTGTGATGGGCTCAGTGTCACACAGGAGAGAGGGAGGGTCACATGCATGGGCTTGTTCAGGGTCAGGTCCCATGGGACTCACCCTCCTTGACCCCAGCAGCGTGCCAGATCCTAGGAGGGCTCCGGGAATGTTGTTTGAGTGGGATTGGACAGGAAGTCACTTTCAGCGCAGTTGGGTGTGTTGGACGTGTTTGTCACATCCTCGTTTCTTGAGGCCGTGTGTGCACATAGACACATAGTCAAATACACGCTCATATCACTCACAGGTGAGTCTGGCTTTCAGTTCACTTCCTGCATTTTTTAAATAGCTTTCTATAAATCCTGATTTCTGTTTGGGAGGGAGCCCACTTGTAACAAGCCATTGGTGGTCTTTGTCCTCCCGACGCCCTGGATAATTTATGGGCTTAGAGATAGAGAACCCAGCTCCCGCATTGTCAGTATTGAATGGACGTCGCTTCCCTTGCCAAATAGCGTTCAGAGTTGCAGTAAATCCCGTGGAAATCACCTGGAGTTTAACTACAGGTTGGTTAAGTGCCAGTAATTACACGATCTCTGGGAATTTCTGCTGACATGTGGACACATGGCTTTCATGGTGTCCCAGAGCTGTAGGGTTTTGGAGCTGCAGGAGGGCTTTCAGATGAAGAACCTGAGCTCAGAGAGGAGAGGGGGTTTGCCTAAGGACACACAGCGTGCTCTTGGCCAAGGAGACCTGAATCTGCCGAGCTCTGTTGTGTCATACCCTTGGCTCTGTCCCCTGCCAGTCGTGGGGCCCTTAGGTCAGGCTAACGTGTGGCCTGATGCAGTGTGCCAAGCGGTTTTTCGCACAGCACTTCCCAGACTAGGTATTAATTGGGCACTAATCTCATTGGCCACAGTTAAAGCCTTGCCAGTTGGGGGCTGCGGGTTGGCGAGTGATGCCCTGTCGTCTGGTGTGCTTCACCAACAGTAACGATACTGACGGTTGTGCTGTGCATTCGCCTGATACCGCGTTGCCTGCAGCCTTCTTTAGAGCCTTACTGATTTTAACTCTGTCAGTGGGTACAGCCCTACGATGGAGGTTTTGTTATTTTATCTCTTTATCTTACAAGTAAGACACTGAGGCCCGGAAAAGTGACATGACTCATCCCAGCCGAAACCCAGGCTGCTGGCCTGCAGAGTTCTCGCGCTTAGCCTGTACACAGTGCCATCTTTTCTTTATGAACCTATTCCCAGCTATTTGGAATAACATTAATGCTGCTACTATATTCAGTGTAGACACTCTCCCCTGGGGACAGGACACATGGCCCTATTTATAGCATGATGACACACAGAATTCCCGGTGTGGAAACAGTTCTTAATGTTAGGCCTAGGTCGCAGCAGCTAGTTTGGGCAGGACAGAATACGCAGGAGCCAAAGAGAAAGCACCAGAAGGGGCAGGGGCCAGCCCAAGCGGAGAAACACCGGCTGAGTGCTCTGCCCTCACTTTCTCAGCTCTCACCCCCCAGTGGAAGCTGGAGTTGCTGGAGCAATAGTATCACCTCCACGTTATAATCAGAGGGTGGGCTCTGGAGCCAGACAGCCTGGGTTTGAATCCCAGCCCTGTAACTTACCTGCTGTGTCACTTTGGGCACCTTACTTACCTTTTCTGTGCCTCTCGGGTTCCTGATCTGAAGAAAGGGGACACAAATCAGACGTGGTGCGAGGATCCCATTGCTTGGTATTTATAAAGCACTGAGAACGTTGGCTGGCCCGCTTAGCGGTGAAAGTTTAGGTGTTAAGGAAATAAAGGAAACAAGTAAGTGGGGAAAAGAGTCTCATGGGGGCTGGATGACTGCGCTGGGGGCCTAATGGGGCAGGTGCAGGACCTGAACCCAGCACTCCTGCTTCCAACCTGCTCCCCTCGCATTTCATGCCCAGCTGCAAAGTCGAGAAAACACCCTGAAAAGAAGCAGACACCCTCTGCCCCAGGGGCTGTCTGGTTGCAGATGAGAGCCTTTGGAGAGCCCAGGCTCTCACCCATTTCCGACCTGTGGGCCTCTCTGGCCCGACCCCTTTTCAAGTCCCTTTCATCCTCATTAATGCTGTTTTTCAATGGAATCATCCTTGTGCTAGCATCTACCCAATTATAGAAGCAATTTTCTGTCCTTACCCTGGACGCGATTGCCTGCCTATGAGGTTTGGTGGTGCTTAGCAGAGAGCAAAGCTGGGTGAGCACTCCAGGGCCGCTGGCTGTCTGGTGGGCCTGGGAGCAGGGAGTGGCTCCATGGTGGGGAGCATTTCTCCAAAGGCGAACCTGACAATGAACTGGACTATTCAAATGCCAGCCTGTTCCCGCCCCATCTCCACCTTTATTTCCAAAGGCTGTGCTCAAGCGGGTCTCAGCGATGGCTCCCACTTGTAATTATAATTTCCTTGGAAATAGGGCTAAATAGAGCATTTGTCATTCCTCTCCATGTGGATTAGCAGCCAAAGATGAGGATTTATGGCCTGAGCCGCTCCTGCCTCCGAAGGCGGAGGCCTGTCTGAGCACAGATTCAGGAGAAGATGGTGGGGGTGGGCTGGGGGCTGGGTGTTCTCAGTCAAAAAAAAACCACCCTCAAATATATTTTTTTTCTCTACATTGGGAAGAAAGAAAACCATACCCTGCTTAAACTTCCAGTTGCCTGGTTATGGATAAGACAGGAAGCGGGACAATGATGTTTACAAGAGTGAAATGCTTTAGGCACAGCTCAGCAGCCCTCCTGCCCTGGATGTGTACTTGGGTACGGAGACTGCTATGGCTCCGTAGGGTCACTTGAAGACTCACTGGCCCCGCTGGGAGCACACGTGGCTCCCTGTGGGCTGAGAGATGGAGCAGGCTTTCGGGTAGCTTGTTGTGGGAATGAATGGAGAGAAAATCTAGCCCATCTTGGCTGAAGCTGGCATTCAAGAAATTTGGTGTTGGAGGTTAGAGAGCCTGGTCTTGCTGCCATTTGTTCATTCTACAAATATATTTAGCACCTACTGTATGCCAGGCTTTGAGCTGGGCACCAGCAGAGCCAGTAACTCAATCCCAATGGTGCTCCGATTCCAGGGAGCTTATAGTTATTGAGAGGACAGATGCCATTCAAGGAAGCATGAAAATAAATGCAAAGTGACCACCACACGTGCTCCAGAGAGGAGATGCCTGGCACAGAAAGCTCCTTGGGGGACTCAGTGGGTTCTGCAGGCATTGGAGCGGAGATGGGGTGAAAGAATGTGGCTCCCTTTTTCAGGTCACTGGGTGCTGGGAATGGGACGGAGGGTGCCAGGCAGAGACCCTTGCTGCCAGCCTTGGCTGCAGTGCGCAGTAGTCAGGACTTTGGGCAGGTCAGCCTCCTCTGACAGCAGCAGTTGTCTCCCCTGGAAGTGGGGCCGATCTGACCCTCCCAGCAGTGGCTCTGAGGGATGAAGAGGGCAGAGCCTTGGGGGTTGGCCCGGCAGAAAGAAGCCTTTCACAGGTGAGGCAAGAATTCTGATCTCTTTCAGCAGGGCCGTGTCACTCTGGCCAGAATGTCATTCACAATCCCTGATAAATACACAGTCACCCCTTTAGGGCTTGGTAGGGTTGGGCACTATCCCTACGAGCTCCTGCTCAGGTTAATGTCCCTTGAGAGCGCTGTCCTCTATGTGGTGCGGGGGAGGGAGCTGAGGCAGGAGAGCTTGGATGAACCACCACCCCCTCCGATCTTGAGTTTGGCTAGTGGCAGAGGTGGGTGTGAGCACACCCTGTGATCCAGGAAAGGTCATGTAACTTTGAGCCCCAGTTTCCAGTGAAGGAAGCAGAGAGCAGCACCTCGCACTTTTGAGCAGCAAACTCACGCATGCATAATCACTGGATGGGTGTGCGGGATGCCCTTGAATTGCTCCTTGAACTTCTCACATCCCTTCTTAATTATCGCCTTATGGGCCTGTGTCCCACCCGGCCCCATGCTGGTTTGTCCTTGCACACTCTACCCCGTCTCCTGGAACTTGGCGGATAGTCATTAAATATTTATGGAACTAATGAATCCCACCCATCTGAGGCTGTAGGTCCGGAGAGCAGAAACTTTTCAGACCTAGAAAAACTGACAGAGGTTCATGTCGATTCCATGTGACAGTGACCGGCACCCAGTCTCTCTCCATGGGCCAGGGCCTTCCTGGATTGCCTCCTTTCTGAAGCCTCCCTGGTTTCCGTGGCGTAGTCTTCCATTTTTCTCCCACCTCTTGGCTGTCGGCCAGGCCTAGGTCTCTTGTCTCAGTGTTGCCCCATGAGCATCTTCTTGCAGGGCGTGTTTCCAGGGGACTCCTGACTGGCTATGGCAGTCATTCCACATCGGAGAAGACTTTCGGAAAGGCAGAAAGAATGAAAGAAGAGCCTAGATAGTGAAGATTCTGCTTTAGAGAAGGAGAGAGGATCACAGAGAGGAAGAAGGGTGGGAGGGAAATAGTGCAAGGGGTGGGGGAGAGAGAGAGGCAGATGGAGAAAAGGAGAGGCGAAGCATGGACTGGGAGACAGATGCTGAGAGGGCCCAGATGCAGAGCTGGGGACAGGCACAGAGGGGCAGCCAGGGGTGTGGACACACCCATTGGGGTCAGGGACCCAGAGGCAGATGCCCCAGGAGAGACCGAAGCAGAGAGAGAGAGCGGGTCCAGGGAGCATTCGCAAGCTGAGGCGTAAGAAGCCGTGGCACGGTTGCGAGATAGAGCGTGGCCAGAAAGCATTGGCTGTAATTGGTCCACGGGGAATTTTTAATAAAATCTTTAGAGTGGTTAAAGGCCATTCTATTGAAAAGAGATCTGGGCCTCTTTGGGGAAGTGAGATCAGCCTGGGCCATTGCCTGCCCCTGTGCTCAGTGGCTGCCGCAGCGGACCGTGTGTGAGGTGGGCTGGGGGTACCTGTGGGTTTTCCCCTTTTCCCCTGGTGGCCAGGCTGGGGCCACCCCTCCTTGGGTGACTCAAAGGGCACTGTACACAGGGCCCAAAAATGGCTTTGGTGCTTGGATTCTGCATCTGGCTGGAACAGGGCTCTATTTCTTCATTGTAAACTGCCATTGCAGGCAGCAAACATGGTTTGAGGAAATTCCTTTGCTTCTGCAGAAGCTGCCTTGGAATCACACCTGGTAGGATTACAAGGGTTAATCAGGAACTAGTACAATTATCCAGAAGTATAGTCCGAATGGTTTCCTTCTGTCCTGTCCTGAGATCAGGGACCCCATCCCAGACCCTCACTGTGATATGATTAGTTCGATTGAAGGAAACAGAAAGAAGAAGAGGTGGGGCCTCACAGGTCACTAGGTCCATTCTTTTTATTTCACGGAGAGGCATAGGCTCTGAGCAGGGGATTGACCAGAAGCCCAGTTTCTTTCTCCTGTCCAGGGAGAGAGGGAGGGCGCCCACACCATCATCACCTACTGCCTGACCCACTCTTGCCCCTGGCAGACATCACTGGTCAATCACAGCATCACTGATCAATCATGCTCTCTGCTGCCAGAGCCTTTGCAGGCAGTGCTTGGGGAGCACCAGCAATCATTTAGATTCTGCACGTGGGGCAGTGGGTCCTCCTTACCTCCCTGCACTGTACGGTGCTCCCAGCTGGTGGTGTTATCTTTCTTGTGTAGGCAGCTTTCTAGTTTTAATCTGTGGCCCCCTATCCACTGATTAGTAAAGCACATATGATGTTAGAGTTAGAAGAAGTCTAATCAGTCCCTTCTCGATAATCCAAGCGCAGTTTGTGTGAAAGCAGGAGAGTGATAGGGAGCGTGTAGTCCAGCCTCTGCGGTCACTACCTCCTTGCTTTCTGTTTATTTTACTTGGTGGGGCAAGGGAGCCCCTACAGTTACGCAGGAGGAATTTGTGTTGTGGTCTTCCGCAAGGAAGGTTTTGTCTCCTGGCAGATGAGAAAACCACTGGTTGGAGAGCTTGGCCAAGCTCACACGGCTGGGTTTTTCATCACCCCGTTGGTGAAGGAGGGAGCCTGGACCCAGGGTCACAGGAAAGGCGGAACACAACACCCAGCACTGGTCAGGTGGGTGCAGCAGTTCATTGTTCACACGTGCTCGCAGCCGGGGAGGGGCACACCGCTCGCCACGTGGACTGCAGGGGCGCCAAGACCATGAACAAGCAGGGGCAGTGGGAGGTGGGCTCTGTCTGTAGTGACAGGAGGGCGGGGGTGCCCCTGGTTCCTGCAGGAAGATGTCATTGGCTTGTCTGAAAAACTCTACGGGCTGGTGGGAAATGAAAACCCACTCTTCAGGGATAAGCGGGGACTGTGCCTGGTCCCCCTGACAAGTAGGGTTGTCTGTTTCGGGGCCACTATGTGACCTTGTGTGCAGGAACAGGGTAGAGAGGGGAACTTGAGGTTAGGCTGTTCGAAGCCCTTTGATTTTGCCAGGTGCCATGGCAGCACACAATATCAGGCCCTAGTTTCAGGCCTTCCACCACAACAGGGACAGGCAGGGCTGGGATTTGAACCCCCAGCCGCAGGCTCCAGAGCTGGTGGCCCTGCCCATGCCCCACGCGGGGCGGGGTCCTGCGCTGTGGAATCAGCGAGTGAATGGCTCTTGCCATCTTCCAGTCCTGCCTGTCACTCCAAGTGCTGATTCTGTGTTTGTGTCATCACAGCCGGGCATTGTGTGATGATGGAACTCGCTTCACAGTTTCTCTCTGTGCTTGTCACGTTGTGGTGGCTGGGGGAAGCAGAGACTCTAAATGAGCTCAGGCACCGTCTAAGACGCAGGAGAGGAGGTGAGCAGCCAGCAGGGCTGCGGACAGCTGGGGGGCGGGAGGGCCGTGCCCCACTCACACTGGTAGAACGTGACCACGCATGCACACGCTAGAACAGATCACCTTCCGATCAGCATTCATACTGCCTGAGGGTGTTGAGCCTTTACAGAGGGGGTTCCCCCGGGGTCCTTTATAAACAGCAAACTTCCTGGTGCATTTAAAGTGACACTCTAATTCTGTAAGTACCGTGTGGGCATTTGGGGGTCACAGCTATTAGGGAAGGAGATAGAGCATTGGTCTGTAAAAAGTAATCAGGGGTGTAGACATGGAATAAAGAGAGGGGATGCTGCTGCTGCTGATGATGATGATGGCGACGGCAGCTTCCGTTGAATGTGCCTCTGTCTAAGCATTTATTTCCCTTACATATTCTCCGTTTCCTTCCTAAGGACCTCTCAAAGCAGTTATTATTTTTTTTTTTTGAAGATTTTATTTATCCAACTCTAGACAGAGGAGAAGGGAGGGAGAGAAACATCAGTGTGTGGTTGCCTCTCACACACTCCCACCGGGGACCTGGCCCACAACCCAGGCATGCTCTGGGGATCTAACTGGTGACCCTTCGGTTGGCAATCCAGTGCTCAATCCACTGAGCCCCACGAGCTGGGGCTCAAAGCAGATATTATTATTGTTAACAGTTTTAAGAGGAGGAAAAGGAAACCTACAGAATTTAATTGTCCAAAGTCACCCATCTAGCAAGTGATAGAGTTTACATTCTGCTTCCCTTGCGGGGTGGCTACAGGGTGAAAGGGTGTACAGAGGGGCTCAGCACCGTGCCTGGGATGCAGCTGGCCTTCTACACAGGAGGCTGGTCGCTTTGTCCTGACACTGTATGTTGCGTGTCTCTCCGGTCACCACATGCGCAGTGCGCTGGTATCCGGGGGGAGGGCAAGTCCTCGCTGCAGACTCACGCGCTGCTCTGCTTTGTGGGCAGATCAGAGGGTCCTCACCCCAATTGTAAGCGGTGCTTACAATCCCTGATTTCCGAAGATCCCTGGAATCCCCAAGTAGAACTTGATCGTTCTGGGTTGAATGGTGGTCCCAAAAAGATAGGTCCTCACCCCTGGAGCCTGTGAATGGGACGTTATTTGGAAAAAGGGTCTTGGCAGATGTCATTAAGGATCTTTAGATGAGATCATCCTGGATTACCTGGGAGGGCCCTGAATTCAATGACAGGTGCCAATGATGATTAATTGGAAAATTCCAGATATTTTAAGAGAGGGAGAGAGACCACATTCACATAACTTTTATTACAATATATTGTTATAACTGTTCCATTTTATTGTTCATTTCTTCCTGTGCCTAATTCGTAAGTTAAACTTTAGCATAGGTATGTATGTACCAGAAAAAACATAGTATCTATAGGGTTCGGTGTTATCTGCGATTTTAGGCATCCACTGGGGTCTTGGAGCCTGTCCCTGCAGAGAAGGGGGGACGACTGTGCATGTATGGTGTCTCAAGACCCCCTTCTCCTGGTGGGCAGAAAGATGATCAGCCAAGTGCCAGGAGCCCTGGGCTCTCGCCCTGGTCTGCCACTAATGGGCTGTGGGCCTTGGGACAACCTGCACCTCAGTTTCCTCACCTGTAGAGGGAGGGGTGGGGGAGGGATTATGAGATAAGGGGATAGGTTGTGGTTAGAGTCCTTGGAAGTATTGCAAGTGACTGGGTCTTCAAGCAGCTGCAGCACTCAGAAGGGGGTGGAGGCTGGAGCACGGTGGACCCGGGAGGAAGGGTTTGAGGCCATGGGCAAGGCTGCCCCTTTAAGTGTGCCACCTGGGCAGAGCCACTGAGTCAGCAGCTCATCCTGCCCCTTCCCACTTGGCTGAGCCAGGAGACAGCTGGTGGGGGGTGGGGTGAGCTGCTAATTGGAACAGGCTCATTCCAGTCAGGGACAGGGATTTGACATGTTGGAAAAAGAAAACGCATAATAACAAACCTTCCATTTGACATCACTTGGCTGCAAATGATGAGACACATTTAGGATATTCCTGTAAGGTTTTTTTTTTTTTTTGAAATCCCAGAAATAATTCTTTTGACCTAGTTTTAGTTGTGCTCAGGATGTGGTTATAGTTAACCGAGCTGAAGTACAATACGGTTTTTCAGTGTCCCCAAGTCACCTTTGGAGCTGCTTGTCAGTCTGCTTGGGTCCCAGTGGGGGATGGACAGGGTGGGTCAGGGTGGGCGTCACCTGAAACCTGAGCAAGTCACGTGGCTCTGAGGTCATGAGATGACAGCTCTGCCCCTTGCTGCTGTGAGACTGTGGGGAAGTGACTCACCTCTCTGAACCGGGTTTACTCAGCTGCACAAGGGTATGTGTTTGTCTTCCTCAGAACCCTTCATATTTAACCCTCACAACGCCCTGTGTGGTAGAGCTGTTGACCTCATGTGACAGAAGAAGACATGGCACCTGGGAGTGGTTAGGCAACTGTCTCGTGGTCATGTCTCACGGCTGTGGAATGGCAAAGGCACGAGCCTGGACCATGTCCACACTCTCAGCCACGGCCCCTCCTCCCTTTCCTGATGGGTGTTTGGCCGTGAGATGGCCATTTGGAGGAAGACGCTCAGCCTTGCAGGCTCTAGGGCAGAGGGGTGGGTGGGCCACAGACGGATTCCATGGAATTGGAATGAAGTGCTGGAAGTCTGTCGGCCGTGCCGAGGGGCAGCTTTGCCGACCTTTCCCAGAAGCAGAAGTGGTGACCGGTCCTGGCAGCTCTGTGTCCTGCCAGGGTATGCACACTGTGTCCTCTGAGTCCATACAGGCAGCAGAGAGACAGGGACGTGGGAGTGCCCCATGTCATCAGACCACATCCAGCGAAGAATTCTGGCTTCTCCCTGCCCTGGAGGAGTGGCCAGCATCTTAACAACGGGGCAGCTGAAGTGTCTGCGTCCTGGAAAGGCTCCTAGATTGACCAAGGGAGGCCCCCTGAGCCTCTCCCTGCACATCCATCTCCCTCTCGCCTTTCTCCAGGACTGTCTACTCCCAGAACGTCCCTGTGCTGACTCTCTGCATTTGCTCGTGCTGTTCCTTCCACCTGGAACCCCCTTCCCTGTCGCCCTGCTCCATCTACCCCGGAGGTGCCCTTGTTTCCTCAGATCTTGGCTTCAAGCTGTATCCCTTGTTATCCCAGTCAACTGAGATTCTAGTAACAGGGACAGACAGACCAGTGAATGGACAAATAATCGGGCTTTACACTTGGAGACAAAGAGGAGAGTGAGAGGGGATGGTGAGGGAGGCGTCCCGGAGATGGAGCTGTCAGGTGTGGATCCCGACATGCCCCAGGCTGGAGGTGGGCAGAGCAGCTGGTGGAACGAACCCGGTTCTTGGAGGCAGCTGTGCGCTGAGGTCCTGGGTGGGAGAGCTGGTGTGTCCCAGGAACAAAGGGGGTGCGGTGTCGTGCTGGAGGCACAGCTGTAGGAGGTGGGTTTGGGGAGAGACACCTGCGGCGTAGGGCGTAGAGGTGAATTATGAAGCGCAGTGGGCACTGTGGGGGTCCCGTGGGCTGCTGTGTTGGGAATAGACTTGGCGGTGGCCAGGTGGGGGCCGTGGCAGAGTTGTCAGCGGCAGGTGACAGTGGGTTGCACTAGGGTGTGGAAGGCAAGGGAACTGGGAGCTTTCTGTTTTTTTCTGGAAGTAGACAAGAAGACAGAGGACCCAGGATGGTCAAGCATGCCTCTGGCTCTCTGAGGAGGGTCGGGGGATGGAGCCATTTCCTGAGAAGAGCCATTTGGAGGTCAGATCCAGGGTCCTGTTTGGATGGGTAGGTGGTAGGTGTTCCTTGTTTGCAGGGGGTCAGCTGGTGGAGCCCTGAGGAGGCAGCTGGGTAGTGAGGGGGGCAGGTCTGGGTGGAGGGTAAGTGACCTTCCTGGGGCTGAGGGGGCTGTGGAGGCTGGTGGTCCTGCCAGGAGAAGGGACAGACGGTGGTCCGGACATAGGCACTGGCATGGAGGTCTGAACCCAGGCTTGTCCTGGCTCCCCTTCGGGAAGTGGGCTGGCATCTGCCCATCATGAGGGCCAGCCTCTCCTGCACCCCCGTTCTCAAAATTGAGATTCTGCAGTCAGGTCTAGGTGGAGGGTCTGCCTTGGCCAGCGTCTCTCATCAAGGTATTGTCTCTCTCCTGTGTTCCAACTGTTTCCTGTTCCCACACTTTCCAGCTTGGAACACATTCTTTTTGGCTGGAGATAGAATCACCCGTTGAGGTGAAAAGGACCGCTTTTCCCCTCTCCTGGGTGACAGGGCCACCATCTGCCCCCAGCCAGCCCCCCTTTGGGTTTCCACCCCCCTGCACGAGATGGTGCAGCACGACTTCGGTCATTCCTGCTGTCTCTCTGCAGCTCCTTCTGGGTTTGCAATTTCCTCCTGCTCTTCCTACCGATTTGACACTTCTAAATATGCCTCCCGTGGCTCGTGTCTCCTGTTCTCTTTTACTCACTTGCCCTTTTGTAATTGGTGGTTATCGGAGAGCATTTCCCAGTTCCCAACGCTGGTTTCTTGAGGCTCCTCGTTGCGCGATCGGTGACTAAGGTGTCAGAATTTCATTTTCTTAGAGTTTTTTTTGGACCAGAGCAAAACTAGCATTTTACCGAGAGTATCTCATGTGCCAATCACAAGTATGAATATATTTAGTGATCAGATGTCTTAAAATATATTGCTATTCACATCTACAGATACAATGAGCACACGGTATTCTCTCCAAGCCTCTGCATATATCTAAGCAGAATATGGTGAGACCTTCCTCAATAGACATGTTACTGTATAAACCTTGGAAACATTCACTTTTATCTTTGTCAGTTCAAACCTCCCATTGGAACATACCCTGTCTTCTAGTTCACCTTTCAAATGTCATATTTACCGTTTGGATTAAAATGCAAATTTATTCCATGCTAACCCAAGCAGCATTTTTTTGAGTGCCTACTCCATGCCGGTTGGGGGGTGGAGTTATGGAGGGAAATGAGGTGTGATCTTGCCCAGGAGAGACGCAGAGGCCTTCCGTGCTGGGCCGCCAGCATCCGAATCCACAGTCAGAGAAGCAGGCATTCTCCTTGCAGCCTTGAGGGATGCAAAACACGCCGAAAGCCCAGAAACTGGATACTTCTGCGGCATCATTTATCACCGCATCTCCGGTACACTGTGGCTTCGTGCAAATTAGTTATTCATCAAGCATAAAGCAGTTAAATAAACACTTGCCCAGAGAGCCCTTCCATCCGTGAGTCTGTTCTGACCACAGTGACCTCCTCATGGGTTGCCTAGGAGCTGGTTAATCTCTGTCTTCCTGAATAAAGAACACAGCCCACGTGCTTCCGGGTGTCAGCCCAGGAGACATCGGCCCTGGTGCTGGATGTGTCCAGCTCAAGGGAAAGGGACAAGCTGCAGATGTCACCAGGTTGGTCTCCTGATGGTGACAGCCCAGAAGGCTGAGAGGCTGCCCATCCTCTGTGCCCATGACACCGCGGTGACAAGGCTGATGTTTTCTTAGACACATCAGAATTACTCAGCCAAATTCTCGTCTCCCTGGGTGGGTCCTCACATATTCCAACTCAGCAGCTCTGTTTGCTCTATTTGTTTTTTTCTTCAGAAAACAGCATGTTGGGAAGAGCACAGGCTCCCCAGTCAGACGTCCCTGAGCTCAAGTGCAGGCTCGGCAGGTGCTGCTGTGGGGGCTGTGTTGCTGCATTGCCTTGGACACGCCACTGAAGGTTGTGAGGCTCAGTTTTCTCATCTGTCAAGTGAGCTCATAATATGGCCACCACAGATTTGCTGTGAGCATTAGGAATAGAGCTAATACAACGCCTGGAGCTCGGGAGGGGAGGGCAGGAATTCCCTCCCTGTTCTAAGAGTGCCACTGTGCCTCAGCCCCCACAGGAGTTTGGGCTAGGAAGCATCTTGCAGACCTGTCTAGACCGATCCCTTCTCAGTTCCGCTGACTCCCCCTTCTTTTGTTTCTGGTACACGATGGCCTTTGTTTATCTATTAACCCTCATGAGGATGCTCTAATGTAGGCGCGCTCACACCCTTTGTGCACGTGGGAAAACCAAGGCTTGAAGACTAATTAGCTTTACGTCATGTGGCTTTTAAAGGTTGAATTTGAACTTGAACTGAGGTCTGACTCCAAAGACCCTTTTGCCATGATACTGCCATTTTCCTTACCTGCCCCCTTAAAGCTATTTACTTTTTTAAATTTAGCAAATGTGGAGGCAGAATCTCAGAGCAGGGAATAAATGACTTATCGTCAATCCGTAGGCATAGCGGACCCAGGTCAGGACCCAGAACTCCTGGCTCCCAAGTCAGCTTTTTCCTGCCCTGTCCGGTCTTGCCTGTCGGAGCACCCCTCAAGAAACCCCCCACAGAAGTTCCATCACGGATTCCTTCCTTCTGGCTGCCAGCTACACCAGCCCTCTCCAGAAAGCCTATGATCTGAGCTTTCTAAGATCTATTTATCTTGTCTGGGGGCCTCAAAGTAATTGTTTTTCTCCTCCTTTTCCTGTGGGACACTCAATGTGGGTAATAGTGCTTTGACTCAGAGAAAACCCGCCATCCGTGTTCTTACTTCGAACCACCAGCTGCCAGAGATGCTCAGTGTTGCTGCCTTCATGAAAATCCTTAGCGATCAAAGGCTTGTCCTGGGTCTCAGGTGCTTGCAGGAATTACCCCCTGGAAGGAGAGGCAGGATGGCTAAGGGGAGAAATAGTCCCTTGGACCATGAACCAGGAGCGTTTTATCTCACTGACCTTGGGGGCTCAGGGCCCATCCCTGGGCCTCCTGCTTCCCTCCTGGGCTGACTCACGATCTCTAGACCCCACCCTCTCAATGCCAGGGCAACAGACGGGGAGTGTCTCTTTCCCACTGTTATCCACGGAGGTTCCAGGACAGAGTTTGGGGATGGCCTGGCTTGCCCGCATGCCAGGAGGCCTTCGTTCCTCTAGGAAATACGTGGGTTTGTTTCACAGGGGTGCCCTTCTGACCCAGCACAGTGCCTAGAATGAAGGAAGGAATGAACAACTGGATAAAACGTGCCCAGGTCCGAGTGACATGACCATCGCCAAGGCCGAGGTCCTCCCTGTCCAACCACAGGGAATGCACATACATCACCATGACAGAGGTCCTGTGCAAACTAGTAAACAGGCACATGTGCGCCGGGGGTGTGTGTGTGCTGTGTGTTTTCTCTTTGTTTCTCCAGTTCCGTTCTTCTCCTGCTCTACACCCGCAGGAGACTGATGTCGTGCATTTCACCAGGGCTCCCTCACTCTGACTCCTGGCTGGGGACAGCCGACTGAGGCATCAGGAGGAGATCCTGGTGGGAGCCAGGGAGGAGGCTCAGTCCCCGCCTGCTGGGCTGGTGGGGGTTGCAGGTGCTGCCCGGAGGCCCTGCACAGCCACAGCTTCCCTGGTTGCCTGCCCTGCCTCTGGGGCCCAGGGTTGGTGCCTGCCCTCTGCTGTGGCCAGTCCCAGAGGGCCTTACTGTCCCCGGCAGATGTCCCTCAACGCTGCCCTACCTTGGTAGGTAGTTCCTTGACTGATTTTTCTCGTTTCCGCGTTTGAGTGTGTGGGACCTACATTCATACAGCCTGCCGTGTCACACAGGGATTTCTTCTCTGGGCACAGGGAGCACCCAGTAATAGTGGCAGCTCTTTAGACATGGGTTTTCCCCTCGGAACTGGGAGCTTCTCTCCCCAACCCCCCCATGATCCCTTGCGCTTACCTGTGCTCATTCACCCCTCTGCTAGGATTTTCCTCTCTGCCTCGTTCAGCTGGGAGCCCTGCCCTGTCTTTAAGTTTCTGTTTGGAGAGGGCTCCCTTTGCAAAGTCTCCTGCAGTTCCCAGCCTTCCTTGGTGCACCTGAAGCTTCTCGAGCTCGCCTTTCCTCAGAGCGGGCCCAGCCCAGGACACCACCGCCCCCCTGGACTGGGAGCCCCTTGAGTGCAGGTTCTCAGTCTTATTTTCCTCTACAGCCTCAGAGCCTGAGGCTTGGTAGCGACTCCATGAACATCTCTCTTGAAGGAACTGGCTGGTAAGTTTGGAAGTCCAAGGACAAGGCCAATCTTAGAATTACACCGTGGAGGTCCAGTTTGGAGTCTTAAAGAGAACACAAAATGTATTGCAAGAAATAGCATCTCAGCCATGAGTATAGGTCTTAACTTCTTATTTTTTTAAAAAGGAAAATCCTTTCTGACTTAGAAACATCAAATTTAAAAAACAAAGCAAACTTGGATGGAAGGTGTCTTGACGTGGAACCAGCATCTTCCTGGCCCGAGTCCTGTTTCACGGTGATCTTGGGTGGTCACTTGACCTCCTGGACCTCTGCTTCCTCTTCTGGGACATGAGAGGTGTGGCTGAGAGGCCTCCAGCTGCTGGATCCTCGTGTGCTAACCACAGAACCAGAGCAAAATGGTCCTGTCCTGTTGAGCGAGATACAGAATGGCTTTTCCGAGACAGGAGACCAGAAGACCGCTCGTCACCCAGCCGAAGCATGAGTGGAGCAGAGGCCTCACACCGCCAGCTACACCTGGAGCCAAAGTTGACTGCTGACTTCTTCCCAGGGAACCAAAGGACTAGGACACGATTGGACCTTGAACACTGGAACCCTTTCCAGCGCCAAGGATCTGTTGTCCAGGAAGATGCAGCGTTGACGCAGAGGGCAAGTCCCAGGCTCCTCCAGCTAAAGCTCGTCCCACCGGCACGTCTGCCCACATGTTCCCGCAGCCCCTTAAAGTCCCTTAACCCAGTTCAGCGAGCAAGATGCGTTTCAGGCACCCTGACGTCCCCCATCTTCGTGGTTGGCACCTTCTCAATGAATAAACCTCTCCTGACATCAAACTCTAACATTTTGACTTTTGGCCTTTTGAAGTATCAGGGACACGAAGTTTGGTTTGGTGACAATGTGTGAATAGTCTGGATCAGTGTTTCCCAGCCTTTTGTTTGTTGTCACTCCTTAAGGAGCCTTTTGGCTTTTTTTCCTGATCCCGCAGGATTTTAATGTTGCGGAAGCACTGCACTTGCGGGGTTACAGACCATTGCAGTAGCTAGGGTACTTTTCATCCCTAAGAACCAGCGTTTGCCTGTGGTTTCAGTGGCCCTTCCCTCCTTGATGGCCACCAGGAGAGCTGGGGAACCATTGTAAGCAGCAGAGCCCAGCCGCTGCTGCCTCAGAGGAGGGCGGACAGAACGGGATCCTCTCCAAGCCTGTTGTGGTCAGTCTGCGGAGCGGCAGGGGCCCGGCCATCACTGCTGAGATGGAGTCTGCGGCTTGTCCGGCAGCTGGCAGCCAGGCCCAAGGAATCCAGAAGAGGACAGGACTCAGTCCCTGCAGTCAAGGGGCTCTCAGACTCATGGGGAGGACAAAGGGGTGAGCAGCAGGAACCTGCATCCCAGAGGCCATGGTAGAGGTCTGCCCTGGACAGGGCTCACCCTTTGAGGGTGTCAGTGATGCTCCCTGCTCTGGACCAGTGCTGGGGAGGGAGGCTGCGCAGTCCCGCTGTACCCAGGCTGAGGATCTGGGCTGCTGGGACACTCCGCTTGCAGGGGCTGGAAAGGAAGGATGAGGGGAAGTAGCCTAGAGTCTGAGTCCAGGCAGGGTGTAGCTCAGGGAGAGGCTGACAGTCCTCCCATGAGGCCCCCACCCAGGGACTTCTGCACCTGCTCTGGCTTTGGGGACCTTTATTCTCCTTTGCCGCGGTGAGGTGACGCGGCCCGGCCAGAGAGCACCAGAGTGGCGCTGTGGCTCTGCCACGTGCCTTTAACAGAAGGGGTGCAGCCTCTCCCAAGCCGTGGTTTGGGGCTTGGAGCCTGAGCCGGGCCCACTCCCCATCCCGCCTTCCTCCGCCCTCGCTGCTCATTGCTCACAATTTAGCATTCCTCTCTTTTCTTGCTGGCGTGCTCTTGCTCTGCCGTGGTGCGTGGAACCCTGTGATGCCAAGCCCTGTGTGAAGCAAGGAGGCTCATGAATTCTTAACAAGCAAAATGCCTGTCTGGTCCCTTGACGCATTCTTCTTCCTCAGACCCACTTTCGTGTTTACCCCTGTCCTAGGAGGGCCATGACAGTCGTCTCTTCTCCTTTCCCGTGACCGGTCCCCGGGGTTGGGCATTAATAACTGTATCGGGGGTTGGCCTCCTAAAGAGCCCCTTCTTCCACCTTCCTCCCAGCTCTGCAGTTTCTAAATGTCCATCCTCCAGAGTCATCGATTCGGCCGTACGAAATGCGGCAGGCCTTCTCTGGCGGAGAAGCTGCTGGAAATAGCAGCTACATTTGACCCAGCTGGGGCTGGTGAGGGCTCAGAGTCCTCCTGCCTGCAGGTGCTGCTCTGAATGCTAAGTCCAGAGGGGGGTGGGGAGGCCAGGCGTTTCCCGGCTCTGCCTGTGGGGATCCTTCCCTGGGCTTTCCGGGGCTTTCCTGCTCCCTGCCCGATGCTCCTCCCTCTTGCAGGGTAAAGCACACCTTCTAGCGACCAGGGAAACCTGGGGCTGGTTACCTTCCCCCTGCGGTGCCGATTCCTTATCTATAAGTGGGGATTATGCTATTTCAGACCCTGCGGGGCTGTTGTGAGAATGAAATGAAATAATATAGGCTAAGCTCCAAACAGTGTGTGTTATAGGAACTCAATGTGAGGTAGATGCTACTGTTATTAATGATTGTTATTTGGTGTAATGGGACCTGAGCCTGGTCGTCACAGGAGGCGCCTCTCCTGGCTGCTCCTGGTCCAGAAGGCTGGGGCCAGCACCCCTTCGGAATGAATAATTCATCACTGTTCTCCTTTGCTCCGAAGCAGCAGCCTCTGGCAAACACTGCAGACGAATTCACTTGTCATGGGTGGGCGTGCGAGAGAGCAGATGGGATTCCCCAGTCACGTGCTCCTGCAGACAGCACGGCGCACACACGCGGAGGAAGCCCTGCTTCTTGGAGGAGAAAAGCAGGAACCTCAGCTTCTGAAAATGGATGCGGAGAATCTGCCGCCCGTGCCATATGTGGCAAAGCTTTGTTCTGTTCTGGAATAAAGCGGGTGTTTTCCATCTTGCCGCATCCTTGATAATGTCTGATGATGTTTGTTAGCCGTTGGGGCACATATGTCTTCGGGGAATCACAGGATCCATTTGTTTAACTCATGCCACAGTCACGCATTTCATTCCTCCTGGTGTCCGGGCCCTGAGCTGGGCATGGGAAGACGGGCAAATGGAGATCCACAGAACGTCACGGAACCTCGAAGACGGGCTGCTGACACAGCCTGGGCATTTGATCCACCTACTCTGGATTAATAAATAACTGCCACTGGAAGCTGCTTATTTCAGTCTATAGCAGTTGGGGAAGGTTTCCTGGGGGAGAAGACAGTTGAATGGATGTTTGGAGGGTGGCCTGGAGTTTCTAGATGGAGGAGGGTTTTGAGGATCATACGAGAGAGAGTGTTTCCAGGAAACTCTAAGTAGAGGAACATCTGAAGGATAGGCAGGAACCAGGTTGTGGGTTCACCGAGAGGGGTTTACTTGGGGTCCGGTGGGAGCCACCGACGGGTGTTGGGAAGGAGTGGCACTTGGTGTTATTTGCGTTAGGACAAAGGCACTCTGGCTGCCCTGTGCAGAATGGGTTGAGCAAAGGACATTTGGGGATTGGGAGGTTATGTTTGTGCATTCATTCATTCACTCATTCCTTCATCCACTCGTTTTTTTGTGTGCACAGCACGTATTTCTCGAGTGACTAGTGTGTGCTACACGTTGAGGTGTTGGTGGGGTGAGGCGGCCGCCCAGCTGACGTGCTGAGAGGTGAGGGCTGGGGAAGCCAGGGCTGCCTGTTGGGTCAGATCAGTATCGTTCTGCTTTCAGTGAGTGAGGTCTGCAAAAGTAAGCTCTTGGTCCCATTGGAAACTGCATCAGGGTTCTGATTGCGGAACCCACCCATAGATGTTGCATGCCACCCAAGGAGTGGTGCTGGACGGCAACGGGTGGTCCTCTAAGTGCTGCCCTGGGGCAGAGGAGGCAGCTCCGGGGCAGGGGAGGTGGCCCTGCTGTCCTCTTGCTCCCAGAGTCCATGGGACTCTCTGTTCTGTGAGCTCCTGGATGTCTTTCCTATGGTACTGCTGTGGCTGAGGGCTGCAGTGTGAAATGCCTACGTGTCAACACCTTGCACCTTTAGATAGCTCTGTTGGCCAGTGACATTTGCAAAAGCGTTTCTCTTCTGTGCCTAAAACATTTCCAGAACCCCGAGGCCCTGGGTGAACCCTGGTTGGAGATACCTTGGTACTACACTGAGGCAGAAACGTCTAATCTGCTTTCTCCCCTCCTGATCTCTTTCCTGAGCATCCTTTGCTCAAAAGGGTGCACTTGGTGCATCACCTGAATCAGAGTCCCCGGGGATGAGTGTGAAACAGCAGGTACCCACGCCCCTGCACAGACTGCATTAGAATTTCCCGGAGGGAAGACAAGGACTTTGCATTTTTAATCACCACCCTGGTGATTGTGAAGCTCTTTCATGTCTGAGAAGCACCATCTTAAAGCGTGCAGCTTTTTTTCTGGAATCAGCAAGGGACTGTGTGTGCATGCGTGCCTGCCACCGGCCCAGCACAGGGCTTCCTGCCGCCATCACCCCAGAGGAAGGGTGAAGCTGGGGTTCAAACCCAGTCCCCGAAGGCCTGTAGAGGTCTGAATCTCATGCTAGCCCTGGATCAGTGCTCTACAGTGGCTGGTGACATGGCTCTGGGACAGGGTGGAAGCCTGGGGCATGCACAGCAGCTACATTATTGTCCCCAAGTTGCCCATGTCATCCTACCTCGGGAGCTGGGGCTCCATCCCTCCCAGGGACCTTGGCAGGCCCATGCCTATCTGTACGGTTTGAGAATAAAAAGTCTTTCAGGCACTTGGAGCCTTGTAATGGTCTCACTTAGGAAGCAAAGTACCTTGCCCTGGGGGTGCCTCTGGCTCCCGTGGGTGGGATGGGGAGAGGAAGGGAGGAGAAGGGTGGTGGTGGGCAGGAGGCCTCTTGGATGTGACCCTGACCCTTCTGTTTCTTTTTCTCTGGCCGAGGCAGATATTTAGAGAGGCCACCTCCTCTTGTGGGCTTTTCCCAGGTTCCTTAGAGCTTCTGTCACCAACTCCTGTCCTTTAGTCCCTCCACCTCCCGCAGGGCCTCTCCAGCGCTGTCCCCTTGGCTGCTACACCCCAGTGCCACCTCCAGCCTCTGTCCACCAGGAGAGCCTTTCCAACCAGTAGAGGCCCCTTGGGCCTCCCCACTAGGACGTCCCTGCCTCCCCAGGCCCACAGCGCCCCCCAGAATCCAGCTGCCTAGACCACGTGATGTTTGTTGTTGGAGTGAGCACCGGGACCCGCAGATGCCCTCTCCCAGCTGGCTCCTCCCGGTGCCCTTTCTTCCTGTGTCCCTAAGGTCAGGGGACGCCCCTCCCCAACCAGGTGGTCTCTTAAGGTTCCCACTAGGTAGGAGGTGAAGTTGGGTAAAGTCCTTTCCATCCCCCCAGAGGATACTGAATTTTCAAGATGCCAAGGAATTTCTTTTTAAAAAAATACTTTTTCTCATTTTTACCTTCTCAGGAGAAATTCTCTAAAAAATTCTTTTATGTTTATTGATTTGAGAGAGTGGGGGGGGGAGGAAAGGAGAGAAAGAAACACTGAATTGTTGTTCTAATTTATGAACTCCTTGGCTGATTTTTGCATGAGCCTTGACGAGGGAGTGAACCCCCAACCTTTGGTATTTCGGGACGATGCTCTCGCCAACTGAGCCACCCGGCCAGGGCTCGGGAGGAGCTTTATACCCTGGTTTTCAGCAGCTCGTCTACGCAGCCCTGTGGGGCCTGCCCCTGCAACAGCAGCATCACCTGCAGCTTCACAGCCACGGGGCTCCGTGGGCTCCTCAGGCGCACAGCCACCGACCTACGAGTCAGAAGCTGCTAGAACGAGTTGCCAGAGATTCTGCAAAGCACGGTCACAGCAGCACAGGTCTGTGTGTCACTTTGAAAAGCGGGGCAGGTGGTAGTTGTGTGATGGGGGCCTGGCTGAAACTGCAGCAGACGAGTCCCACTTTGCCATCTGTCACACTAGCTATAAATGGGCGGAGCGGTCTCCAGATACATCTCTTCAAGGGACTGTGCAATGACCCAACCTTGGTATCCATGAGGCTCAGAGTACTCCAAACTCAGCCCAGTAGAGTCACACGACCCTGAACTTCTGCAGAGGTGCAGTAAAGGTAACACGCTGTAGACTGTCCAGTTTCCTTTCCAAGGCCCCACATGCACGGAGGGCTGCTGCCACCTGGCAGTCACCGGGTGCCCACTGTGGGCCAGGCACTGTGGCAGCACTCTGCCTGCAGTGTGCTTTCTCCTGGGGTTTCCCCAGGAGCCCCTCGTAACCGAGCTCCGAGGACAGGTGTCTGTCTCCAGGCAGGTGCGTTTGTTTTTCCGCATCTGACAGCGACTGGGAGAAAGTCCCAGTTGTCGAGAAGCTCAGGAATGAGCTTAGTCCAGACCCCTGGCCTGTGTTTCTCCTCCTTCCTCATAATCTGGACTCTGCCCTTTGAGAATCTTCCAGTCCATGGTCAGGTTTCCTGTGCACTGTCACCTGCCTTCTATCCTTTGAAAATTAGTGGTGGGGTCAAAGAACGGGTGATTCCTTACTTTAAAATGAGACTTGTTTTAGTGACTCCTTAAGGACACAGCAACCCCAGTGCTTTTAAAATGTGGTTTGACGTGACAAAAATTCAGCAAGCACATAACGTTCCCGAAAGCTACCTCTGCACAAGCAGAGCGTGCCTGTAGTCACAGCCGGGGAGAATTATTGCCGGGGGTCTGGTTGTGGTCATCAGGCTTGACCCATCTTATGAGTGGCTACAGATGCAGCAGTTTCCATGTCTTCCCCTTGCTACGTCCCCTCGCTTCAACATGCACTGACCTCTGAGATAGGTTGGACTGAGGGCTACGTGGCAAGGGGGCACAAGGGTGATTGGGTGAGATGCTCCCTTATTCAGCCTCTGCCGCATCTCAGGCATCGGGTTCTGGAGGGAGAGGAGGAGGCGTGGCCCCTGCCCCAGGGAGCAGGGAGGTACGTGGGCCTTCATTCAGGTCGGATGCACAGTGGAGCCAGAGAGTGGTGAGCAGGGAGCCAGAAACCCAGCTGTGGAAATGCTGAGGACAAAGCTGGTTTCGATGGGATATCTAGGAAGTCAGGTCCAGGAGGCAGCCTGTAGGCAGGGGTTGGGTGTCAGCAGATCGTGCCACATTGAGGAAGGACATTTCGGGCCAGAAGCTAGAGGCCAGGGGATCAGGAACTGTCACTGAGTCACCGTGGGTCCCTGGGATCTAGCACAGCAGCAGGCACAGAATGGGAGTCCCACACGCGTGCGTGGGTTAAATGGACACACAGCTGGAATTAGAGACAATTGGGAATGTTTTCTGCAGGCAGGAGGGCTCAGCTTTTTGAAAAGTGATAAGGCCAAAAATTTCTCTAACCTTGCGAATGACATAACACAGCAATTACTTGCTCACGTTTGTCGTCCCTGGTGTCTGTGAGCACCGCGGGCAAAGAGAGTGCGTCTAGTTTTTATTGCTGCGTACACGTTACCAAAATTCAGCAACTTTAAAGATCCATTTACTACGTTATGGATTCTGTAGGTCAGAAGTCCCGGCGCCCTGTGGCCCTGTTCTCTGGGCAGGATCTCGGGGCCGAAACCAGGGTGCTGGCCAGGGCTGTGACTCAGCTGAGGCCCTGGTCCTCCACGTTCCCTGGCTTGTGGCAGAATTCAGTTCCTTGTGGTTGCAGGACCCAGGCCTCCCTCTCTGGCTGGCTTTCAACCCCAGTTCGTTCCCAGCTCCTAGAGGCCAACCCCTCCCCCAACCACTAAGCCCTCCCAGGCCTAGGGCAACCTGCCCCTCTGACCTCTTCTACGGGCTCACCAGGTTAGGGCGGGCTCACCAGGTTAGGGCAGTTCTACCTGGGGTGGTCTCTCCTTTGGTTGTCTTGCAGTCAGCGGGGACCCTAATTACATTTTCACCCTCCCTTCTGCCCCTGGAGGGGACAGCTACACAGGAGTGCCATGCCATCATACTCACAGTTCTGCTCCCCTCAGAGGGGAGTTCACATGGCATGCTCATAGGGTCTGGGGGCTTGGGCCGTCTAAGAAGTCTGTCGGCCGCAGGGCCCATGTTCAATCCCTCCCTGTGTCCCAGTGCCCGGCACAGGGTGCAGGGCTAGGCACCCTCTTCACCGAAGGTGAGGGAGGTCCCTGAGGGACCAGAGCAGGGCTTGGGGAAGTCCCAGCACACCCTGAGGGGCCCAGGCCTCAGAAGCAGAAGACTCCAGCTCCCTGCACCAGTGTTTGGCAAGCAGCCTTGAGATGCTGTTGGATTCTTGAAACCATCTCCATAAAGTATTTTGCCAAAGCTTTTCTAGGGAGGGTTTTGGGGAAACCATTCCACATCGAGCATCCGAGAGGCGGGCTGCAGAATTTAGTCCGTGATGATTGAAAAGAAAACAAATGTTACCTGAGAGTTGTAGCTTGCACAGTACTTCTTACCGCCTTCTGGTGTGGATGGGCGGGTGAGTGAAAACGTTGATTATTACTAAATTAAATGATTTACTCATTTATTTTTTCACCCACCCACCCAGCGACTTTCTCCAGCCAGGGTCCACCACCTCTGCATTGACAGCCCACTCCCATGCTGTGAGGGGCGCTGGAAACCAGACAGGCCCCGCTCTCCCTTCAGCCCAGAGTTTGTGCCCTGCGGGCTGCTTGCACCCCAGGTACCTGAGATAATGTGAACAATGCCGATTTCTGCGCTCTGCTGCAGAGCCACTGAGTTAGACAGTCTGGAGGTGGTGCCAGGGATGTGTCTTTTCTTACAAGATTTTAGGGGGTTGAGGGCAATGGGAGTTTGCGACCTGCCAGCCTGTGGGGGACAGGCCAGCAAGCAGGCACTTTCCTTACAGGCATTCGTTGCTGTCATGGATTAAGGCGGTGGGGACAGGAGGTGGGACATTGTCCCAGGGAGAAGGAAGAGTACCAGAGAAGACCAGGGAAGAGAGAAAATGAAGGCAGTCAGGAAGCCGGCCAGCAGCTGAAAATGTGGTACCGCCTCGGTCCTGGGGCTGAAGCGAAGCTTGTCTGGGTCAGCACTGCCCCCTGGTCCTGGGGTGCAAGGCCGCTTTGCACCGATCTGCTCTGAGTCCACGTTAGCCTGGCTGACTCCCATTGACTCTGGCTCCCGCCCCTCCTTTCCAGGGTGGAGAGGAAAATCATTAACAATTTGTTTGGGGAGCGCTCTCCTTCTCCATCACAGTTAGTCCCGGAACCTGAGTGTGCAGGAAGGGGCCCCCACGGCCACAGAGAGGCCACGTGAGTGAGGCCACTGATGCGTTTGAGCGGGGCAGCCTGCTGATCCTGGCTGTGGCTCCCTGGAGGTCTTGTCCCCGGCTGGGGAGCTTCCTGTGGAAGGCACGCCACCCTCGCACATCCCTCTCCTGCCTGGGCGGAGGCCTTCACGGTGCGCTGACCCCTGGTGAGGGGAGCTCGGTGCCCGGCCTGGGAGCACAGGAGGCCGGCTTGGTTTGTAAGAGGGGAGGAGACAGTACCGCTCAGTTTTCCTTTCTCCCCAGGAGTTGTCTCATTCAATTATCTTCCCACACACATTAGATTGTTATCTTGTCCTCTCTCTCACCACACACACACATTTTTTAAAAAACTGCAACCCTACTAAAGTTGGGAAACATTGGCTGAAGTGTGAATCCAAGTTGACTCCTGAAATCGATCTGTGTGTTTAACGGAGTGTCTACCTTTCCACGCCACCCCTGTGTTCTGACCCACTGTTAGGTCGATGCTGTTTCTTGTGCTCACTGGTGGGTGTCCTGAGCTGAGCCAACTGGCTTAGTTTTGCTGGTGTGTGCCTCTGTGTGTCTGTACGTGCGTCTCCCTGTGTGTATGGTGTGTCCACACACGTGTCCCCCTGTGAGTCTGTGCATCTGCACATGTGTGTTCATGTGTGTGTCATGTGTTTTGTACATGTATGCTGGGTGAATGGAGCTCAGGAAAAGAGCTGTGGAGGAGACGACACCTGAGAAGCAGGCAGGGCCAGAACTTTGTGGCCGTGCAAAACTCATCGTGGTTTCCCTTTGTCCTTGGAGCCTGGGAAGCGGTTGGAACAGGACTGAGAGTTGGGGGTGACCCCAGCTGTTGAAACACTGACATCCTGCTGTGCTTCTGTGAGGCTTTGGGAATAGTCGCTGCCCCAGCTGGTGAGTCCCCAGCTCCTCCTGTCACCGTCCATCCCCTCTGTCCCAAGCACCATCTGGCCCAGCAAGGACAGTGTGGACAATTGCCCCCGTGCGCGCCCCACAGGCCACCACCTGTTCTGATTAATCAGTGTCCATGCGGTACCTGAGGTTAGATGTTTAGAGATTAAATCCCGTCCACGAGGAGATTGAATCCTCCCAATAGCCTGTGAAATGGGGGAACTTGGCGTTACCAGTTCCAGTCTGCACGTGATGAAACGTTGCCCAGAGAATTTCGGCCACCCACCCGGGATATTGCTGCTTGACTTTTGTTCCCTGTGGCTCCGTGCTCAGCTCAGTGTTGCCTCTCCTGCTCTGGAGGCCGTTTGGGAGTCAAGTTTCCAGAAGCAGCAGTGATGTTTCCTCAAAGACCCCCCCCCCCACTGCAGCTCCCTTTCAGAGACCCTCCTCTACCCTTGCTGTGCCATCCATCACTCTCCGCGGCGTGGCAGGCGCATTGCGATGCCAAGTCCCTAGCGTTTGCTGCGTCAAGAACTGCGGGTGGAAGCAGACATGACTGGCCCCTGCTGCAGCATTGATCTTGCCTGGAGCCAGCCAGAGTTATTTTTGGACTCATCAGTCTCCACCTGAACAGGTTACAAACCCCTGGATGTCAGGACCGCTGTCTGCTCACCCTTGCACCCTGCCTTGTTGCCCCAGACCCTGGCACCGAGGGCCTGCCTTGCCAGAGTTCTTTGGTGGAGTGGCCTGACCATCAGTCAGCCACGTCTAGAAGTTCACCTTCTGTGTAGTGGGACAGTGAGGCTGAGCTCACTGAAACTCAGGGCACGAAGGGCTCATTCAGAGCAATCTGTATTGTTCAGTGCCACGAGGAGGCGCGGGGAGAGGGAGATGGGACCTCATGACTTGGGAGTCTCAGAGCTGTTCCTTGTGGGAAGGGCAAGTTCATGCAGCTGTGTGGAGATAGAGCGCTCACGGGTGGGGCCTGGCTCCTGCTGATGTCTCCTCGTCTACATTCAGGACTGACCAATGTTTCTTCTCTGGTTGCGTCTTCAAACTCCCTCCACTGGCAGCTCTGTGGCAAATGGTCAAAGAAAATTAACCAGGGGCACGTGCCACCCACTCCCATAATATCCCCGTCCCCTTACCACATCACCCCCTCTCTTTGCCCAAGACTTGTCTCCCCTGACCTTACCCTGGTCCTCGGTGTGTTAAGAGAATGCAGCCTTTGAGGTCATGGAGTGGGAGGACATTGAGCCCCATGTCACGTGGGTCAGCAGGAGCTTCCAGGGGAGGTGACAGCCCAGCCGAGTTCTGAAGGCTTCATAGACGGCCAAGGGGAAAGGAATTGTATTTTTTCCTCGAGGCTTTTAAAGTTCGCCATCTATGTGGTTTGGGGTGCATCGTGGGTGTTTCTTAGAAGGATGGAAGGGAGACAAGATTTAGGCTTGCAGCCCTGTCTGCATTCTGCTCACACACCCCACCTGCTAATTAATGAACCCAGAGCCGCTGTTGCTTGAATGTGCCAGACGCAGCACTTGGAGCAGGCTGCTCCCTTGGGGGGCAGGAATGGGCCATGGGGAGAATGAAGGGCCAGCTACACAAGACCGTCAGCTACTGGGCCTGCGGATGTCCCTGGGGTGGCCACTGGGTCTGCTCGGGTCCAAGGGGTTCCAAGGACCCGCAGGAGGGCTCCAAGTCATGGCTCTGTTTGAGGTAGTTCCTCATTTGGACATTTTCTTGTGTTGGAAAAATACAACTTTTTCATGAATAGACTTTCTCAGTGCAGTTTTAGTTTTATAGAGAAGTGGAGCAGAGAGTACAGAGCTGCCTTATAGCCCATTCCCCCTGCACCCCGTTGTTCACTTCTTGCAGTAGGGAGGCACATTTGTTATAGTCGATGAACTGATATGGACACGTCATTGTCTACTGAAGTCCTTAGTCTGCATTACGGTTCACCGTTGGTGTTACATAGTTCTGTGGGTTTTGCTAAATTCACAACGTCCTGTGTCTACCGTCATCCTACAGTGTCCATAGCACCATATAGAAGAGTTACACTGCCCTGTGTCCCCTGTGCTGCACCTATTAGAAATCGTGGTGTGGATGTGAAACTGTGTGGCAATGAATGAAGGAAGGAAGGAATGAATGAACAGATGAGTGACTGGTTGGTTGAAGCCAGACTGGGCTGAGCAACTCAATCTCTCAAAACTGGGACAGTTTTTTTCAATAGACCTAAGAGAGATGGAAAACATGGTTTTGCCGTAAACTCGTGCTGACTTACCAAGGAGGGGAATTAGAAACGCTACAAAACAGAATAGATTCTAAGTGCTAAATGACACGGTAAAGTCTCCCCCTTGACGCCAGCTCTGAAATTGGGACCTTTAAATACTTACTCTCTAGCAAATATTTATCGAGCATCTGTGAGATGCCCGTCTGGAAATTCACCACCAGACAAGTCAGAGAGCATTCTGCCCCTGTGGAGCTGAAATCTGGAGTGGGGAATCCACTGGACCTTCACGCTGCAGAATTCAAGAAGCTCCTGGAGGGTTCTGAGGAGTGATGTGAACTGACTCGGGTTTAATAGCATCTCTCTGGTCCCTCTGTTCAAAATAGACCAGAGGTGAGAATGTTCCCATTTACAGAAGAGAAAAGGGAGACTCAGAGACTGTTCATCTGCAGTCAAGTAGCTGGTAAAGGAGCAGACACTGAGCTGGGCACTGGGGACCTAGAGACTGGGCAGGAGTATCCTGTCCTCGGGTGTCTCACCATCTACTGTGGACACATTCACGTCTGCGATGGTGCATGGCAATGGTGACCCTGATGGAGTGCTGCAAAGGGTCTTCCAACCTTATGGGCACATGATATTTTGGACAATGTAAGGGGTTATTGAAATCTTGGGTGGGGGCGGCGTGGCCCCTTTTCTCTCCTGTCTCCTAGCTCTGCAGGCCACGGATACAAAGTGGCTTCCGAAAGCCAGGGCAGCCCAGGGGTGGGATAGGAGAAAGTAGAATTGGGGACTGGGTTCATCAGGAGAGACGTCTTCCCGAGGGGCTGGCAGCTTGTTGCTTTCTTGCTAATAGAACAGCTTCTATGAGACGCAACAGAGTTCAAATGCAGTGGAAGGAAAAACACCAAGGGAAAGCTGAGACTCAGGCTGTGGGTGGGTGCCCAGGGGTGAGAGATATTTCTGTAGCTCTTCAACGGGGTTTTTATTGTGTCGTCGTTCATAAAAACCTGTGGAGCAGGTTGATTTCCACTGCATGTACGGAGGCATCCCTCATGGATAAACGTATAAATCACATGTCACATCAGGCCATTAGTATGTGCTCCATCATCTTACAGACACCATCCATGGTTTGGACGTGGACCTGGAGAAGCCATTCCATTTCATTATGGGTTGCTAAGATGGTCTGGCTCAAAGGGGACTTGACATGTGGGGGCCATGAATGTAGCTTTAGGTGTTGAGGGCTGGGGGCTTCACCCTGTGGTCCGGTGGTGTGAGCCAGGGCGAGAGCTGCCAGGGGGTGCAGCCTGATGTTCTTTCCCCTGTGGGGAACAGCCAGCATCACCTGGGCCTCTGGGACAGCCTGCTGGTCCCTCGGACACTGTGTAGTTTTCCCTCCCAGCTCATCTTCCCAGCCTCTCTCTCCCCTCCTCCCCCGCACCTCTGCTTCCTTAGCCCGGTCTCCTCCTGTCTCTCTGTATCCAGCCACTTCACCTGCCCTATTCATACTATCGATACATCTCTAGCAAAATTAAAATAGCATTTTAATAGGGGAAGAGGCTTATGCAAGTAACCTTTAATAAAATGTTGAGTTCTTGGGGCTCCCCAAATAAGATTCTGACATTTGAAACCTCTTTTTTTGGCAGAGGAAAGCACATAGAGAATGTAGAAAATGGGAATAATGAGCAAATCATTCCAGAGAATGCCACTTAAAATGCCACTATATTTTGTTTCTTTTTGTCCTATTCGATTCTGACACATTTTCAAAAAAATGCATAAAATGCAAAAGCAAAACCAAGAAGCTCCAAAATTCGGGGGGGACCGCGTTGCACAAGAAATGAAAATAAAAGCGAACCAACGAGCCAGAGACTCACAGAACGGCAGAGACCTGGAGCTCAATGCTGCTGGGTTCTGCGTGGCACGGCCACTCACAGAGCACGGGCCGGGCGCTGGGACTTGTGCCTGCCTTTGATGGCAAGTGGTTTCTCTAGAAATTCGGTGTCTTTTTCTAACTGTGGGGGAATTCGGTGTGACTCGGGAGTCTGAGTCTCTGTGTTTGCCTTCGACACCATCTGTCTCCCCCTGCTCTCCCTGAGTTACCTCCCAAGTACACGTGCACAGTACCCGCCCCCCCCCCCACCCAGGCACCTAGTGAGGCTATTGCACAGGGAGAGAATGTTTTGTTTGATTTTTTTATAGTAGATACATTTTTCCTTAAAAGATACTCCTAAGACAATAGGGAGATATGTAGATAGACAAATGGGTAGATAATTGACATTCAGCTAAATATAAGGAAAACAAGTTCTTGAACTTGGAGTTAGGGGGTAACGATTTTGACAATTTTGACACCTGTGTCTTCCGTGTGCCCTTGAACAAGTTACCTTCTTTGGGAATTATTTCTTTAACCTTTATATTTCGTTAGCCTGTTATAAATTTCTTTCACTTGTTATAAATTTATATGGCTTACATACCGTGTTTTGCTGTGTATACTGTGCACCCATGTTTTTGGCCCAAACTTGCAGGAAAAAAATCTTTCGTTTTAATTTTTAAGTCAATTACTTATTTATTTCTATTTGGATACTTGTTTTCTTGTATGATACAGGAATTTTAGCATTTATTTTTTTAACATAGTATGGTACAAGAAACTTTATGTGACAAATAATTATAAAACACAAGAACTGATACGAGGTACAAGAAATTTTCTGTGCTGGTCACAAATTTGCACTACCCATGCATAATGCATGTCCTTATTTTCCCCTCAAAAATGTGGGTAACAAGTGCACATTATACATGGCAGAACATTATTGTAAAATAATTAAACTTTTAATTATATGAATACAATTATATATAAATTAAATTTAAAATTATAATTATTGAGTAGGAGGGAAGGACCGTCCAAGCTAAATATTCTGTGAGCCCCAGCGGTTCGGCCTCACCGATGGTACCTCCTTAGACCTCGGCCCTCAGACCTGCCCCAGCTCATGGCATAGCAGAGGCGCCACCGTCAGGCAGCAGGGGAACGATGGTCAAGGGCATGCAGGATGATCCCGTGGACACGGGAGCCCCGCTCATCCTCCAGACTGAGCAGTTTCAAGCAGTGACTTGGTAGAAGGACAGACAGTTCAGCCCACTGAGCAAGCCACCATCAGACCAGACCCACTGCGCCCAATGTGTGACTTGGGCCATCAGGCTTTCTGTGAAGGTGCGGTGACAATGATAAACCACTTGGGAAATGAGGGGGCTCCACTGTCAGAAGGTGGTAGGACCAAGTGCAGTCACCCCGGAAGAGAGACACAGCACAGGCAGAAATGCTGGTGATAATTACCATATTGTCCTTAGAATAAAGTAGGCTCCAGTAATCATAATTACTATGCAGGATCTGAACTCGTGTTAACGGGAAGTGGGCACCGTGTCCGACGGGGATCTTCCCATGTGTCCCCTCATCCACCTTCACATCCCCAGGTTCATTCCCCCAGGTAGGAATGTCCAGCTGCTACGGGTGCTCAGTAGAGGGCGCTGTTATCGCCTAGTCGTTGTCTTTTGGATCCTGATGCTCGTTTTTCCCGTTTGCCTTGGTCGTTAAAGAACTCAGAAATAAATGGAAAATCGAGCCCCTAGGAAGAACTTCATTTTCTTGTCGAACCCCGTTTTATGTACTTTCTTACTCCCAGTGACAACTATTCCTTTCTTTTTTGTACTTTTCCTTTCTACTGACCCACTGCTTCAGGAGTCGAGGATCTTCTTTCCTTTTAGGTTTTGAATGTTTGTGCCGAGGTCTTGTCATCTGATTTAATTATTATGTCGATCTATTTCACAAAGGAGAAACTGAGGAATTTCGCTGTCATCCCAATACCTGGGCAGACAAGAGGCCATAGTTTAGACGGCAAGATGGATAGAAGTTGGTGGCCACCAAGATATGTCAGTGACGGTGCACAAGGACTCTGTGACAGAGTCCTTGTAACCACACATGGAGGGAAGAGTCAAGACTGATTTCCCTGGTTCCAGCTGTAGCAACAAGGAGGAAGCTGGTGGTCCTTCCTGAGGCAGACGTGCGGGGATTGAAAGCTCTGGAAGGGAATTGAGGATTTCATTTCGAACGTGTCAGAGATGCCCTTGAAACGCCCACGTGGAGATGTCAGGTGGGCAGAGGCATGTGTGAGCCCAGCGCTCAGAGGAGCGGGCCAAACTGCAGCCACAAACTTGGGAGCCGTTCACAACTAGCACCCATGGCCATGGATGAGCTCACGCGGGTGAGCCCAGTGTGCCAAGGGCTTCTCGGGGACTCTCTCTTTTACCCCCCACAACAGTCCCAGGTCTAGATACTGCAATTAGCTTCAGTAGCAGAGGGGGAGATTGAAATTACTGAAATGACGTCACATCCTGAAGCCTAGACCAACCGTAGTAGCAGAGCTGAGGCTGAACTTGGCTCTGGGACCCCGTCGGGGACGAGCACCTGTGGAATGAGCATGCTAACTTAGGTCATCGCTCAATGCCAGTTCTTGTCCCCGTGAGTATTCCTGGCATCTGGTGAGATGTGTCTTCCTCTGGGAGTTGCCACGGATTGCTTTGTGTGGCTTGAGTAAGTCTCTTAAGCTCCCTGAGCTTCAGCCCCTGTAAGGACAGGGCCAGCGCTGACCAGGAGGTTATTGAGGGGAATCAATACTAGAGTGTCCATCAAAGCTCCTGACATACCGCAGAAGCCCCCTCATGCTTGGTGAATGAGAAACCTCCTTAGGACGAGATGCTAGATAAACACAAGGTGTTATTACTCTGTGATTAATAGCCTCTCCACTTCCTTGGGTTTGTTTGGAGGTTTCTGAATTGCCTTGGGCGAGTCAACAAGCAGTTGTAAGGATGTACTGGATGAGGTAGGGGACTGCTTTGATTTAAGCGGCTATGTGAAATCAGACTCTAAGCCATCTCTTGGCTGTTGAGTTGGACTCTGAGGCTTCTCCTAGGACATGGTGTGGATGGAGAGTTGCAGGAAAAACAGCAGGGACTGGAAGGGAACATCAACGGAACACCCCTTCACATGGCACTGCCATCTGTGTGCTCCGAATGACTGACGCTTGGGCTGACTAATCAAGTTTATCGAGTTAGGGTTGGTGGCCAGGGAGGCAGGCCCATTACCGGCAGGCTCCAGCCCAGTTTCCATACCCTATGCAACTGGAGCCGGTCCTTGGGTGTGATGTCAGTTGCATCTCTGGGCCGAAGCATGGTTTGTCTTCCTAAGACACCCAGTCAGCCCTGGCCAAGGTGCCTGTCACCACCTCTTCGCAACAGACAGAGTTTCTCTGTGGTGCCTGATGCTGGTTCAATAAGCAAATGATGCATTTTGGGGACCTTTCTGGCTCATTTGAAGGGGCCTCACGATCTGGGCAGACCCAGAGGTTCTCTGTCCACCTCCCACTCATGACACCACACTGAGCCCCCCTCACCCTTCAGGGACCCATCGAATCACGATGACGGGGACAATAGCGCTGGCCACGTTTGAAGGGCTTGCTCTGGATCAGGCAATCCCTTAATGCATATTGGCCCATTTAATTGGTGATGGGTTTTGTGCTGCTTTTATCGTTGTTTGGAGACATGGGGACACTGACATGGGGTCAAAGTCTACCTCTGTCCTCAGAGCTCCCTGACCTTTGTCTGGGTTTTCTAACGGTGCCTGTCACCTTCCGAGTGCGGCAGGAAGGGTGTCACGCAGTGGCTGGCACAGGGAGGACCCTCAGAGTCCTGGCCCTTCTTGCCTTTCCTCCTGAAGGCAGGCCTCTGAGTTAAGAGTCAGGGCTGTGTGTGCCCATGGCCTGGTGCCTGGCCCGTGGCCCACACTGGCCCCATGCTGGCAGCTTCTTTGCTTGAACATGGACCTGAGTCTGACTGGGAGCTGGTTTCACAGCGAGCAGATCCAGGGGTGTGGTAGGTACTTGGGGCACCCTGGCTGGGCAGACAGTGAAAGATGTGCATGCAGGGAGCAATGGAGAACAAAGACACATCGTCCTCGGCATGACCTGGCATTTTCCCAGGACATGTAACGAGAATGGAGGACACATGTCCAGCGGCGGGATGAGCCGGGGCCTGAAAGCCCTGAATTACAGTCCCCACTTCGTCCCTTACTCAGGAGGGCCTTAGGAGAAGTCACAGGACTGCCTTTAGCCTCTGTCCTTTGACCTCGAAATTGGGGCTAACAGTCCTCAGTTTAATAGGCGGTTCTGCGGCTAGACTGAGTGTTGGAAAGAAAGCCCAAGTGTGGCGCCTGCCACAGAGTAGGCAGTCGAAGAATTATTCATTCATCTATTCAGCGAACGCTTATTGAACACCTACTGCGTGCCAGTTGCTGTTCAAGACCAGGGGTCAGCAAACGGAGGTCTGCAGGCCACATCCGGCCTGTGACCTGTTTCTCTAGAGAAAGTGTGGTTTGGGGACGCAGCCGTGCCCCTTTGCTCACACACTCTGTATGGCGGCTTCTGCGCTACCCGGCCGAGCTGGGTAACCGAGGCAAGGACAGTGTGGTATGCAAAGCTGAAAATATTTCTTTGCCAGTTCTTTGCCGTGAGGAAAATTTTGCTGAGCTCAATTCTATGTGATGGGGATAGACACAGTAAGAACGGTGAAACTCTGTGCTTCTGACGTCATGTAGCGTCAAAGGGCGATGCATCCTGGGAGGAGGGCAAAGGGCTGGTGGGCTGCGGAGGTGGAGAGGGGAGCTGTGGAGATAGGGTGGCCTCGCTCTCGATGTGACATGTGAAGAGAGAGGTCCACCTATGCAGCCATATGCTTCTTCACAGACAGAAGACTTCCATGGGGAAAAGGCGGGCTAGCAACACAGATTCCAAGAATATTTATTAAATATCTCCTGTGTGCTTCATGTTGGGGTCTAGATGTGAACACACTGGGAAAATTCCCAGGGTCATGGAATTTACGTTCTAGAGCAAGTGGGGATGCCGAGACAATAAAGAACTGTGAACCAGAGTTTCAAAAAACCCGCATCTTACATTATAATATGAAAAGTGCTGTGAAGTAAAGTAGAGCAGGGTTTACGGTTGGCCAAAGCTGGGGGGTGGGGGGAGTGGGGAGCAGAGTGTTGCAGGTTTAAAGACGGAGAAGCACAGGCATCATGGGGAAAGTGACATTTGAATAAGGCGTCGAGGGAGATGAAGGGGTGGGCCCCATGAAATAAGAGCCTCTGGGCCACAGGCACAGCTGGTGCAAAGGCCCTGGGGCGGCAATGCTCCCAGCGTTGCCGAGGGATAGCAGAGTCAGCCGGATGCTGAGTGGCAATAGTTGAGGTCGGATAGGTGAAGGGCCATGGACAGGCCTGGGGGGCCAGCTGGGAGCCTCTGTTTAGAAGATCACTGGAAAAATGGTGACTTCTCCTCTGGAAAGTTTTAACCCACCTCAAGAACGAAAGAGGAGTGCCAGAGAGTTGGCACCGGAGACAGGTCGATAAAGTCGACCCGCGCGCTGAACAGCCACTGTTCTCTGCGGAGAGAAAGGGACTCAGTTCAGGTCTGAGGAATTGCACTGGAACCAGCTCTGTTTCTCCAGGGGGAAGCTGAGGGCATTAGAAGGGTCTGGCCTGGAACAGCTGGGTAATTAAAGTCTGCAGTGGTCAGAGACAGTGTCCCGCACACACAAAAACACCGCCCCCCACACAGATGTAGTACGTGGACACATGCCTTGTTCTCGTGTCCCTGTCAGAGTGTGTGTGTGTGGTGGGGGCTTTAGCCTGGATTATTATTTTCCTTTTTCTGGCTCAAGAAAACACACTGTGTGCCCACCCACCCTCTCCGAGCACAGGAGGCGGTTTCCAAGACAGCGCTGTGAGCATCTGTAGAGGAAGCAGTGACAATCATCTGGGAGACTGCGGGCTGCAGAACGCAGCTCCTGGCACAGTGTGGTCCCGAGGCTGGCTGGCCTTGGGCTGAGACTAAGTCTTCGGGGGGGTCAGGAAGTAGGGGTCTGGGACAGCTGTTTGTGAGTCTCCTGCTGTGGGAGGGGAAGATGTTTTCTGTCTTCTGGCTGCTGTAGGCCCATAGGGAAGGACGTTTCTAACTCCGCTTTCCCTCGGTGAGCAGTTGGGTGGTGTTTGTCTTAGCTCCACAGGCCCCTAAAATTCAGGTCAGCCTGCAGAATTCGCTTTACCCTGTAATTCCCCAGCCACCTGCTGGCCATGGGGGACATAAACCACTCTTCACCTCAGCACACGGTGTGTGTCCGGGACTTTGAATCCCTGAGCTCAGCGCAGCCTCACCAAAACATCTCCAGGACAGGTGACAGGGCTGCCTTTGTCGCCCTCTCCATTTCGCAGACTCGGACCCTGAGCTGGCCCCAAGTCCCCCAGCCAGGGAGAGGTGGAGGGAACGCCTAAGATCTGGCCTTCTTGTGTGGCTGTCTGCAGGGCTAGCTTCTGAGCAACAGAGCAGATGAGTCTCATTGCAGACAGGCACTGCGCCTGTCACCACTCCCAGGGGACGCTGCCGCCACTGCTGGACTCATCAAGGAAAGGATCTAGGCTTTGTCTCTGGGGAACCTACAAAACTCCCACAACTACTTCATATCTCTGGATTCTAAATGACATTTGGTATTTTCCGAAATTAAATTCCACCTCTCCCCGCTCCTCCGCCCCAAAGGATCAAGGTTTTCCACAACTGGGGATGATCTTAATTTGTTCTGAGGTGGTGGAAACCCAGCATGTAGCAGTAATAACACTTTTAAAGAAGCTACTAAGCATTGGGAGTTATGTTGACCCCTTCATTTGCATTATCTCATTAAAAAATACGTATTGCTGCTTCGTTACTATAAAGACAGCAGCCTGATACTTCCTGGGGACTTACGACGTGCCGGACAGCACGCTAAACTCTTCGTGGGTGCAGGCATTTGTGACCCTTAGAGCACACTCTGAAATGATGTTTTTGCACCCAATTTACAGAGGGGAAGCAGAGGTACAGGGGAGCGCTGACAGTCACAGAGATGAGGCGAAATGGAGGTGGCATTCACGTTTGGGCACACAGCATGGAGGGCTCGTTGCCCAGGGCCGCTTCTCGGCCACATGCTGCGTGTCCCAGCCACGTAGGCGCCACCCCTTGCACTCCGATTCTGTTTCACGGGGCTGCCGTGGGGTCCAGGCATCAGTGTTTTTGTCACGGTCGCTTTCATATCTTTGCCCTTGTGTTTATGGCGCTTGTGGAGGAAAATGCATAACACAAATGTACAGCTTTGTGAATTCACGGACAGGGGAGAGCTGTGCCACCACCCCAGGTAGGGGCACTGCCCGGACTTTGAAGCTGCTGCCTTGTCCCTTTGCATCCACAGCTCAGACCACCCCCCCACCACCCTGACTTTGACAGTAGTCCTTTTCCTGTGTTTCCTTTACGTATTCACCGCCAGGCACTGGAGTTAACCTTTGCCTGCCTTTGGACTTTATGTAATTGGAACCAGAGAGAAGGTGTTATTCTGTGTCCAGGGTCTCTCATTCAGGCCGATGTTTGTGAGCTGTACCCACGTTCATGCACGTTGCTGTAGCTCATCGATTTTCGTCACTGTGCAGAATTCCAGTGTGTCACCGTGGATGGGCATTTGAGTTAGTCCTGGTGATGATGGATCACTACCAGTAGTGTTGTTGGGGACTTTCTTATATGTGCTTTTTGGTGCATATATGTACATGTTTTTGCAAGGTCTGTCTCTAGGAGTACAATTGTTGGGTATGTCCACCTTCAAGTGCAGGACACGTCTGCTTTCCCACGTGGTTGCCCCACTTCAGAGTCCTCGCCATCGTGTGGGGGACACGTCCCCCCAGACAGTGTCTCAGCATCCCTTCATTCTGTCGACCATTTTAATCTTAGCCATCTGGTTGGATGTGTGGATGCAGGTCACTGTGGCTTAAATTTGATTTCCCTGATGGCCTAGGAGGTCGCTCACTTTTTATTTGGTGGGAAGCCGTTTTGCGAAGTGGGTCCTGCAGTCTCCACATTACTTTTCCATCCGGTTGCCTGTGTTCTCCTTACATGTTCTGGGTAAAAGCCTTTTAGCACTTGTGTGTCTAGTAAGTATCTTACCTCACTCAGTGGCTCCACGTGTCTCTCTCTTAATGGTCTTGTTGGTGCTGTTTTGTTTTATGAACAAAGATTCTTAATTTTAGTGCAGCGAAGTTGATAGTTATTTCCCTTATGAAAAAGCCCTGCAGATCAGCTCCATTGTTTTCTTCTAGAAGTTTCATGGTCTTATCTTTTCTGCAGAGGCCTGCCATCAAGCTGGAATTGTTTTTTTGTGTATAGTATGAGATAGAGGTTAGTTTACTTATGTTTTTTTGGAACAATGTGTGTGTTTGTTTAAGCTGCCCAGGAAAACCCAAATTACAGCCTAGACTGAGAACCGCACCGTGCTGAAAATCGTAGAGGGTATTTGGGAAAAAGTATAAAGTCTCAAAGAAGAACATGGGCACCACCAAATCCCAGCACAGAGAAATCGTCACATTTATTTATTTCTTGAAGGTGGGAATCCTGTCTATTTCATTTGACAATGCCTGGAACCTGGCCCGGCACTTAGTAGATGCTTGATCATATTTTTTGAAAGAAATAAAGAATAAATTACTATATGATTATCAGATCTATCTCAAATAGCTTCCTCAAACTGTCACTTGTCTTTAACGTTTTATTGTTTGTGTTTTTCTTCTTCAAAAGTTTCACATTGTCATAGGCAAAGTCTACCCTATCAAGCTCTTTACCTGTGATTTTATCTCCGAGTTCCTGCTCTCTGAAGCCTTCTCTGTTTGTCTTAGTTGGACTGTCTCTAGGGGTTCAATGGGCAGTAAGATGTTTCCTGTTGATTTCAGATAGTTTTGCCATGTTAAGGATTTCTTTCAGCGCTACTGATTTAAAAATATCAGGAGCAGACCTCACACTTGATCAGTTACCATTGGGCATCTGTTGAGGTAATGACATGGAGTTGTCCCTTTAACTTATTAATGTGATGATTCCCATAAATTACTTTTCTAATGGTAGACTATCTTTCATGTTCTTGGCATAAACGCCTTACTATTTTCGGCCTTACTGGACATAATGTCCTACTTGGACATAATAAGTTTTCTTCTTTTAATATTTTAATATGCTGCTGGATTCTCCTCCTTGGATGTTATTTTGTAAATTTGCTTCTGTATAACTATTTGACAGAATGCTCTTTCTTTCTTTCTTCCTTTCTTTCTTTCTCTTATTTTTGTTAGTTTTCCAACGTGATGCTGTTCTCCCCAAAATGTATTGAGAGACCTTTCATTTTTCCTGAGAACCAGAGGAGTGATTCATGATCCATTTCTGATGGTTTAAAATCACTTTTACTTTTTTATTGTATCTCTCTGCTATGTTGAAGTTTTTTTTGAAAACTATTTTGGCATTTTATATTTTCCTTTAAAATCATCTCTCAACTTTTTAAAAGCCCTAGCACAGAATTGACCACAAAACATATTTTGTGATTAAAAATATATCTATATCAGTGGTTATAAAAGCTTCCTATTAAAATTTCATTTGTTTATATTTAACCAGCTCTAGTATTTATTCTTAAAATGTACTCTTAATTTGTGCTTGTATATTTTTAATTGATTAAACTGTTTCTTATGTTTTTAAAAATTATATTGAACTGAAAGCTCACTCTATTTTTATCTAGCCTCTTTCAATATTGATGGCACTAAGACTATACATTTTCCTCTGAGAACAGCTTTGGATACCACCCCTCAATTCTGAGCAGATGGCCTCATTTTCATTTTCGTTTCAGTCAGGAGAAGATGCTCCCCTAGCAAGATATAGATCAAAATCACTGAAAGGATCTTTCAAACAACATAGAAATCCCTGAAAGTCTGATGTCTTCCCTGCTCTACCCCCAAGCCCATCCCTAAGACCCTTGTTTTATTTATTTATTTTTGTTATTTTGTTTTAGGTGTATTTCTAATAGATAGTAAATTGTTAGACTAGTGGTTTTTTTACCTTCTCAGAGTATCTTATGGAGATTTTAATTTAGTTGTATGTTTTATAAATTTGCTCATGTGTCATCATCTGTCATCATTTTATCTTATGCTTCTGTACATTGTATCTCCTTGTTGTTTTTTGGGTATCCTTATTTTTTGCCACGGGCCTACTTCTGTACCTCTTTTACTCTAAGGTGGAAATTCTTAGTCTCCCATGATGCTGTGTGGGAATCTGATGCTGGTCACCCAAACACACTGCACGTTCTTAAATGATGGTGCTGGCTGGCATCTTGAAGGCAGGAGAAGGGTCCCCATACTTGAGATGGGTGTCAAATGGAATGGCTGCTCATTCTGGATGGATGGCTGCAAAGTACCCACCTTGTCTCCCAGTGGCTGGCTGGTCTTCTCAAGTGATGGTGGTATACAGACTCTCTGCGTGGGCCTCTTTGTTGGTAGGTTGGGTTCTGCAGAAAGCGAACTCTGAGAGGGACATTAGCCTACAGGACGTTTGTTAGGGAGAGGTCTCGAAATTTAACACCTGGGCAAAGGAAGAGAAGGATGCAGAACTGAGCAGAGGGGGAATAGAGCTACTATGCAGCCCCTACAAAGGCCTTAGCCAACACCATTAAGATCTTTCAAGCTGGAATGAGTTTTCAGAATTGTCCCAAATTAGGACAAGGGGTCTGAGCCTTTATCCTCCTGTGTTGGTCAACCATTGGCTGTGAACCACCACCTCTGGAAAGACGTGTGACCTTGGGTGAGGAATTCTCCTCAGCCATGGCAGTCCTCTAAGGGCTGTTGACTGAGGTGTTCTGGCAGCATTCCAGCACCTGGAGAGGGCGCAGGGGTCCTTTGTTCCTGATGGGGAGTCTGGGTGGTACAACGCAGAATCCACCACAGCCTACCAGTACCAGTCACCGGGCCAAACACTGGGTGTGGATTATCCTGTGTAACTCTCACAGATGCCCCGGGAAGTAGGCACTGTCAGTGTCCCCCTTGTATGGATGGGTCAGTGAGGTGTTGGGAGATTAAAGATCTCACCCTGTTCGTTGAGCAGCAGAACTGGTGCTCACACCCAGTCTGAAACATTCTGCCTCTGTTGATTTGCAAGGTGCAAATGCTGCTCTCGATTTTCCTAGCAGTTACTTTTAAGTATTAAAAAAATTTCCTTGGACCTAAACTTCTTCAATGACTCTCTGGTTATGCCTTCATGTTGCTGTTTACACATGAATGACCAGCTGACAGGCACAGAGCTTTGGGGTTGCAACCTTTTTCCATTAAGAGACAGGTGCTGGTGGAAAAGGAAAGAGGTTTATTCAGGTGCCGGTGACCCAAAAAGATGGCAGACTCCCATCCCAAAGACCATCTTAACATCTCAGTGCAGGCAGGGGTTTTTATAGGGAGGGAGAGGGAAAGCAGAACAAAGAGATCAGGAGGAGGGGCTGCTGTGCAAGCAGTGCTTCGCTGGTCCCGGTACTGGTCTTTAATGTCAGCATGCTGGAACCGGTCAGCGTCAGCCAAATTCCTGAGGTTCAGTGATCTCTGTCAGCCAAAGTCTTACGGTCAAGGCCGTTGTCTGTGCAAACTGGAACTGCTGGTGCCAACAGCATGCTCATGAGGAAACTGTTAGTATATGAGTTTTTAAATATGTTTGTCAGTGCATTTCATTCTATTGTATGGTTGGTCAGAGTAGCGTAAAGTGTGTATTCCCTGTTACAGTTTAGTGCACTGGGCCAAAAGGTCCTAGGGCCCCAATCCTTTATCTTCCATTGGACATGGCCTTTTTGTTTCTGCTTGTATGTTTGTAGGAGTCTGTCTCCGCCTTGGCATCTCAAAAATGCCATCACATTTCTACAAGATGTTTACTTTCTTTGTGTTTGCTCTCCACTTGGGGAGATCACTCATTTATTGTTGCATTTATTCATTTTTCAAAACCTGTTGGTGTTCAGCCCCTACCAGACACAGTGCTGGGTGATGGTACACAGAGATAAGCCAGGCACAGCAGCCCGCAGGGTGGGGGAGGGACAAGAAAATAAAACACAGTGCTTTGGGGTAGGCGTGTGCTGGGAGACAGACCTAGCAAAGGCTCCTGAGTCTGGGGAGGAGGCCTCAGGGAAGAGAAGCCTTCTTGTAGAAGATGAGCTCTGATTTTGGGTTTGAAGTATGTGTAGGAGTTTGTCAGGTGACAGACTGAAGCTCTTAGTGACTCTCAGTCTCCCCAGATGGCTTCTTCTCTCAGTCATGGGGGCTCGACAGAGCTCCCCAAGGCCACTCACAGCTAGCGCTTAACTCCGAAATTCTTGAGCTGCTTTCCTTCTATTCACTCATTCCATTCTTATTTTTCAGAGGAGAAACTGAGGCCCAGAGAGGCTATATAGCTTGCCCAAAGTCACACAGCCAGGAAGTGGCAGAGGCATAGTTTGGTTCCTAGAGGGAAAGGCAGAGCCAAAGGCTCAGAGGTTGACCTTGCCTGTGTTGGGAAATAAGGATGGGCTGCCCTTCTCTACCCCACCCCTGCCCCATCTACCTTCTTACATCCTCTGCCGATGCTCTGTACCAGCGGCACTTAGGGACTGTGTGCTATTGAGATGAACAAAGTGTGAGCCCTTCCAACACTTGATAAAACAGCAGGGAAAACTGTATTCAGGACTATTGCAACGGGGGAGAGAGTTTGGGCCCAGCACCAAATGAATGGCAAGATGAGTGGGGATTTATGGCCAGAGTGGGTAGTCAGCAGATGGAAAATTACTAAGAGGAGAAATCAAGGGAAGGGGAGATTTTTGCTATCCTGACCCAACAGGATTCTTACTCAAGGGAGACTGAGGACTTAGACATCAAAGGTGAGGGATGTGGAACTTGGGCAGATATCAAGGGTGGGGGGTTCTTGCTAAACAGATTGAGTAGCATTCTTTGCTAAGACTGGGCTGGGCAGGCCAAAGACAGGACAGGGTCCAAGGTTGAGGCCTGGTGGGAAAGAGGGCTCCGAGGAGCCTGCCTGTGGTCTGTTCAAGGAGAGAGTCTTTGTCACTAGTTGATGTCACGTGACACGAGGTTCATCAGGACTGTGTGAGAGCCAGGACGCCGTCCACCACAGCACTAAGTGAGTGGGCCTGATGCCTGGCTGTAACCACCGCTCCCTTCTCTTGGGCTTATTGCCTGCCCCCCCCCTCCCCCCGCAGCCTGAAGCTCTCTCTGACCTCTGCTGAGCACCCTACACCCCCCTGTTTCCTGCAGGCTGGCAGTGCCCCACCGCCGCCCTGGCCTGTCACCATGACGATCTGCACTCTGCCAATAAAGCACACTGCACAAGTCGCTTTTTATTAGAAAATGTATGATTTCCCAGCCCCTGCGTGCCGTGTTGCCTTGGCAGCAGCTGGAGGCATTCCTCCATAACGCCCCCCTTCCCTCCCCACCCCACCAGCCTCGTGTCCTTAAGGACAGGGCAACAACTGGTCTTTGAAGGCAAGTTGCTGGATTTGTGGGGAAAGAAGGCAAGAGTGGTTTGGGCATGGGGTGTTTTCGGTTGTGGGCTCTTAGAAGACAAGGGGATGGGGTTTTGTCTGTTTTGAATGAGAGTTTTAGGGAGAATGATGACGCTCTGGGCCTGGAGCCAGGTTTGGCTCTGCAGAGACCCTCAGTTCATCCCCCAACAGCCCTCCGGGGCAGGCACTCACCTCAGCCCCATTTTACAGGTGGGCACGCTGAGGTTCAGAGAGGGTCAGTAACTTACCCAGGTGGACAGAGCTGAGAAGTGGCCGAGCCAGGGCCTGGGTGCTGTCCATCTGACCCCATGGCCCCAGCTTTCCAGAGTGTCACCCTACCGAGGGTGGCATGCCCCTGCTGTCTCTTCCTCCCTGCTCCCAGTTCCTCAGCAGCTCAGGCTTGAGTCTGCGCTTGCTGTCTTGGGGCCAAAGGCAAGTCTTTCCCCTGGGGCCTTGCCTCCAGTCTCCCCACCTCACTCCCAAAAGCCTGACCTTCACAAGGAGGCGGGTCACAATCCTGTAAATGTTATGGTATGTGAATAATTTCTCCATAAAGCTGTCATTTTAAAAAACCTGCCAAGACCGAAAACCATGCATTACAGTCAACGCCCCCTGTCCCATTTCCCCGAGGTGTATCCCTGTATTGGCTGTCAGCTGATGGGATCCGGACAAGCCTCTGCCTGGCCGAGGCAGGGGAGGCCGGAAGGGGGGAAACTCACCCAGCCTGGGCCCCAGGCCTGTAGTGAAATAGGATTTGGCTGCCCAGCCCAGCAGGCTTCCGCCCACATGTCCAGAAGATTCTCAGCGCAGTTCTGGCGCTCGGCTCAGCCTGACCATGGGACAGGGCCCCCAGGTCTCTCTGACCCTCCACTGTAGGCGGAAGGGCTGAGCTCAAGGACAGGGACAGTGTCCATGCGAGTGTCAGATGGCCGTGGCCACTGGTGTCAGTGCCATGAAGCCAACATTTGCTGCTTGGTTCACCGATAAATGCCAAGCACCCAGAATAATGCCAAGCACCTAGGTGCTCCCTGGGTATCCGCTGAATGAGAACTCAGAGGTGACAGTGACGTCGGTAGGAGTCACCCCCTCGGAGACTGTCCATCTGCAGGAAAGCCCTCTGCCCCTCCTGCGGCATCACAGTCTTGGCCCTCTCTCCCTCCATATTCTGGGGTCCTGGTACCCCAAATAGGCCATGAAGAGGGTGCTCACTTCTCAGGGGAACTCTGTATGAAGCCTCTGTCCAGAGGCATGGCGCCCTTCCCTCTTCCAAGTCTTTCTGCTTTCGTTATTTCTTAGAGGCAGGAGTGCATTAGTCCCTGCCCATTTTTCCTTATAGCCGTGCTTTGGCCATACGTGCCCCCCTGCCCGCCCCCCCACCCCCCCAGGGCTAGCAGACCCGTGAGGGCAGAGCTCTGGCTGTGCCATCTCTGCAGGCACAGGGCCCGCCCACCTGAACTGGGTGAGTGTTCAGTGAGTTCGATGGGCCCATAGTTCCCCCTCTGGGTGTTTTCTCCCACTCAGCTATAGAACTAACTCCCCAGGAAAAGGGCCAGGGTCTGAAGTCTGGTGAATGTGGTTCAGATTCCTTCAGCCATATGTGTGAGTGTATGAATATGTGTGTGTCAATGTGTGTGTGTATTGTGAGTGTGTATTTGAGTGTGAGTGTATGAGTGAGTGTGTGTGTTGGCCGGATGTGTGTGTGTGTGTGTAGGGATATCCAGGGTAGGCCCATGCAGGGGGCGGGCACAGTGTGGGGCTGTCTGGTGGGGGCAGCAGGGGAAGAGGGCCAGGCTGAGAGGCAGGTGGGCTTCTTTGTCTCGGGGGCTGCTTTGGGGGAGTCCTGGCACTTCGTCTGGCTTGTGACGCACAGATCCATCCACCAGGGTCAGTGAATCACTTCCTGTCTGAGAAGGCGACCGTGTGAGGGGGTACCCAACCCCCTCCCTGGAATTTATTTATAAAGAAATGTGTATTTAATCTTACATGTTTAAACTTCAGTCACCTTCAAGTACTCCCCATTTGATGCCATATAGCTGTGGAGATATTTTTCCACTGCTCAAAACAGTTCTTGAATGTGTCCATTTTGGTGCCTTTTAATGCTTCTGCTGTTTTTTGTTTCATCTCTTCCTCATCAGCAACATGTTTCCCTTTGAGGACTTTTTTCATCCAGGGAAGCAAAAAATAGTCACTTGGGGGGAGATGGGGAGAACAGGGAGGGGGGACAACAGGGGTCATGCCATTTTTTATCAAAAGCTGCCACACACACACACAGAAGTTTGGACAGGTGTGCTCATAAATCACCTATCATGAAATGGGCAAATGCATTGAAAGAGTCTTAAAAAAAATTCACTGGAACCAAACGCAGCCTCTCACAACACCACCAGCTGATACACTGATCCAGATGGGTTCCTAGAACACTCACCTAGCAGGGGAAGCCTGTCCTACAAGAGGCCCGCCCTCCAGAAGATAATTCTGGTTTTTTTGAGGTCCCCCTCTTGAATGCACAAAGTAGTAATTGAGACGCTTGTCTTGTTCTCCTGGCGTGAGGAAGGAAGGAAGGAGGAGGCCGGAAGCGGCAGCCAGGACACAGCCCGTGCTTTGGGCGTCCATTGCCCTGGACTGCAGACTCCCCTCTGCTGGTATGCAGCCTGTGCCTGGCGCCCACGAGACGTTTTCCTCCTCTGACCTCCAGTTCTCATCGAGGGAAGAGGGGGATCATCATCATCACCTCTGAAGTGGTCCTGGGATGAGAAGGAGGAAATGGGTGGATTTTTTCTGATGTCCCGCCCAGTGCTGGGCACACAGTAGGCTTTTAATGAACACTCTCTGTGTACTTTTTCCTCTGTTCATCAAGTAGAACACTTGGCCGTACATCTTTACATTGTTCTAATGACTGTCATCAGAGCCGGTAATAAAACAACTCCAGGATTTGTTGACCTTTATGTAATCATAGGTAGGCTAAGCCAAAAAATAACTAAAAAGCCACCAGAATTTCCTCAGGAGCTCCTATAAAGGAAATCAAGGGGACGCAATGTAGCCTCAGTAGTAACAGCGACCAGCAAATACTTAATTTGGAGCGACGCGTTCCCTGCCTTTGCCTCTCAGACAATTAGCTGCGTGAAAAAATCGCTGTCTGCCCTCAGAAGGGAACATAATATGCAATTAAAAGCAAGGACTTGCTATTTGAGGGGACCTGTCACATGAAATTATAGGAGGAAGCCGTCAGTGGATGTTATTGTTTCCCATGCTGAGGAGTCAGGGTAATTAGGAGACCGCAAACACTGAGGGCCAGGGCCGGCTGGAAAGGATGTGAGCAGGATTGGGGGGGGAGAGGCCCCACCTTGCTGGGCCTGGGCCGTCTCTGGGCACGGTTGTGTCACGTAGAGAAGACAGGGGACCTGTCAGCCATTGGGAATGACGGGGTGAATCATGGGGGCTGCAGTTGTGGGGAAGACCCTCAAGCGGAGTGACCCGGGTTCACATTCCGGCCCCTCTGGGTCGGCGCTGTGTTCTCTTCCCTCCCCAGCTTCGGCTGCCTTCTCATCTGTATGAAGTGCTGGGTCACGCTCTGTCCCCGGGACCTCCTCACAGTGAGGGCGTTGGGAAGCCGTGAGCCTACAGCAGCAACGCGGACCGAGGCCCAGGCACTTTGGAAAAGTGGTTTCATTTAATCCTCGTCATGAGCCTCTGTGACTCACCTTGTTATCCCCACTTTGTAGATGAGGAAACTGAGTCAGAGGGAGGTAAATAAAGGGTCCAATGCTCTGGCTCTAGGAGCTACTATCACACATACGAAGATTATTCAAAGAGTATTTATTGAATACCTGCTGTTTGCTTCACACTGTGCTCTGCTCTGAGGATAGATTAAAATCATGAATGAAACAGGCTAAATCTCCATCCCTCTGGGTTTGACCATCTCAGCCAGAGACAGGAACAAGCAAACCAGCCCAAGTGCAGAAGAGTGCACCTCATTCCATGATGGGGTGAGAGGGAAGCTTGCAGACTCGCGGTCCCAGCCCCACCCTGCCCCCCGGCTGCCCATCACTGCCCCTGGTGTCGCCTGCGCTGGCCTTCACTCCCATTTCCCCTCGCTCCTTCTCAACAGCTCTGCCTCATTCTCTGCCTCTCCGTTCGCTGCTCCTCCCAAGTGTGTGGCACAGGAGTGAACACAGGACTGGGGCTCTGATATTGGGGGTTCAGTCCTTGTTTTTTACCTCTTGGAGCCTCACATTCCTCTTTCATGCAAGGAGACGATGAATCTGCTCTGATTTCCAGGCAGGATTGCTAGGATGATGCCCTAATGGATATAAAAGTAGTTGACCAAGTGGCAAGAGATACGCAAATGTGAAATTAAAAGTCGAACTACCATATGATCCAGCAGTCCCACTCCTGGTCATTTACCCAAAAGAATCAAAATCAGGTTCTTGGAGAGAGATGTGCAATCCCCTGTTCCTCACAGCTTGGTGCACGGCGGCCAAGACGTGGACACGACCCTCATGTCCTTCAACAGGTGCACGGATAAAGGAAGTGTGGTCCGCCCACGCCCTGGAATATTATTCAGCCTTGGAAAAGCAGGCAGTTCTGCAGTATGTGACAACATGGATGAACCTTTCGGACATTATGCTAAACGAAAGGTGCCAGCCACAGCAGGACAAATACTGTACCCAAACGCCTTATGTGAAGTATCTGTAATGGTCAAACTCAGGGAACCAAAGAGCCGAATGGTGGTCGCCAGGGCCGGGGGAGCAGAAATGGAGAATCCTTGATCAGTGAGCAGGAAGTTTCAGTTAAACGGGGTTACCTGTAGTCAACGGGACTGTGCTTACTATACCCTGAAACTCTGTTAATTCATGTTGAGTGTTCTTACCACAATAAAATAAAATAAAATTTAATGACAAACAAGCGTATCTAGTGGACCAAAACCCAAAACCATAACAACCCCTCCAAAAAAACCCAAAGGGGTTGGGACCAACCTCACTGGCATCTCTACAGTCACATTTACAAAAGCAGTGATTTTTTCTATCTGTACAGTCACATTTACAAAAGCAGTGATTTTTTCTAGATTGAGTGCTTTGCAGCTAGATGGTCCCCTCCCTCGTCACCAGTTATCTGCATTTAGTCTTCAGTGCCTGCAACTCTCCCATTCCTTTCCCCTCGACACAAGACTCCCCCAGGTCATGAGACCATGCCGGGTGTGCCCAGGCCTGGTGGCTAGGGGTAGGGCGATGTGAGGACTGTGCGGAGTTACTTAGTTAAATGCACAGCTGTGAATTGCCAGCATCCTGTTTGGAATCAGGTCATTATATTCCTTATAAAATAAAATGCTGCTGATTGTAAGGTAGGCCATCAACTGAGCTACGGTGTTTTAAGATGAGAAATCAGACACGTTGAATGGACGCATAGATTTAACACATTCTGATTTCAGAAATATAATAATGTGAGGAGAAAGAAGTGTCTCTCTTAGAATTGAAGAATTAGGATAATAACTGTGGGAATGGGAATTTGAATAGGTGAAGTTAAGTAGAGGGAAAATATATTTGCTAGGCAAGGTCAAGTCAGACTAAAACACGTTGATTGACAGGTGGTCCGTGAGGGTCGAACATGGGAGGGGCCTGGGCTGTGTTCCGAGTCATACCCCTGCCCTCACAGTGTTCACGGTCAGTAAATGAGACCGAGTCCTGAGCTGGAGAGTCCACTCCACTGTGGTGAGCTCTAGGATAAGGTGTGCAGAGACTGCCAGGTGAACACAGGGGAGCACTTACCTGGCCTGGGGCGGGAGGGGTCAGAGGAGAATTCCTAAGGGAAGTGGTACCTGTGGTTAGTCTTCTGGGATAAGGAGTGGGCCAGATGAGGCTGAGCAGGGAAGGGGACTGATCCAGGCAAAGGCATACAGGTGGCAGGTGTGGCTGTTGTTTCTAGGAAGGGCCTAGGAGAGGGCCACGGAGCCTAGCCGGTGAGAGGGCATTTGATGCGCGACAGGGGAGCTGGGCCTTACTTACCCTGAGAGCAGTTAGCAGGGCGGCTCAGCGCCCTGGCAGCCGGTGTGTGAGCAATGGGTTTCCAGCAGCTCTTCTCCAAGTATGGCCTGGGACAGCCAGAACACTCAGGTCTTGGCTGGGTGGATAGAAAACACTCAACAAATGTCACTCCTGACATTGTATTATACAATCCTGTTTTTTCATCCGCACTTGAGGATATGTTTATTGATTTTTAGGGAGGGAGAGGGAAGAGGAGAGAAAGAGGAGAGGAGGGGAGAGAGAAATACTGATGTGAGAGAGGAATATCAACCTGTTGCCTCCCTCATGTGCCCTGTCTGGGGATCGAACCCACAACCCAGGTATGCGCCCTGACCCGGGATTGAACCCTCAACCCTTTGGTGTATAGGAAGACGCCCCAATCAGCTGAGCCGCCCAGCCAGGGCTACAATTCTTAACATGCTGACTCGTATGTGCTATTAGCCTGTGTTAGCCACTTAAGGTGCATCTGGCCGTGGCATCTGCATCACAGCCCTGCGTGTGAGGAGTTTCATTACTGCCCCAGTGATTTTGATGAGTACCCAGAGGCTTGGAGAGATTAAGTGACTTGCTCCAACTGCAGGTATCCAGGGCTGTCCCCTCAGTCCATTCACTCTGCAGGTAGCTGACATGTCGGTGCCCGAGTCTGATGCTGGAGGCCCCGGGTGTTGGCCTGACTTGGGCCTCACATTCTTGTGCTCACATTGAGAAGCGTCTTTCTGATGGAAGAGGACTGTCCCAGGGCGGGGGTACCCCTGGAAAGTGGGCATTTGCTGACCCAGCGGGTCCTCCACCTCAAAGAGAGATCCAGAACCCCAACCAACAGCAACTTTGTGAGGCCTACCTCTTTGCTCATTTTCCTGCGCTTGCTTTCATCTCCTTTTCTCCTGCTTTTTAAAAACCACTAATGTGCACAGAGCACCTCCTCCCAGGAGCAGGGCTCCCCAGTTGATGTGCCTTTGCCTCTACCAGGAGCCCTGAGGTCATGTGCAGGCCGTGGCCTGTGTCTCTGAGCCCACCCTGCCCACTCTGTTCTAGATGCATTTGTGTTTTCACTCACTGCAGTCCCAGAACAGCCTTGGGGAAATAGGTGCTAATGGGCATCCATTCTACAAACGAGGGGCTGGAGGCCTGGAGAGGTGGAGAAAAGCACCCAAGGACATTTAGTGAGAGTCAGGAGCGGGGCAGTACAAAGACAGTCTGATCTGGGGCCCCACTGTTAAGCTATAGTCTTGGGCCTTACTTGGTGGGGTAAGCAAAAAAGGGAGCTCTCCATTTGGGGCAGAACCTCAGAGACATGGACGCAGAGGGGATGCTGGCAGCCCAGACCAAGCCAGTCCAGGGCTTGGGACGTGCCCTTTGTTGCAAGCAGGATGCAAGATAAGCAAGGAGGCTCAGCGCAGGGGGCAGATGGGGCTGGGCAGGAGCTGGCAGCAGGGGGCAGATCTGGGATTAAATGCTCCTGGAAGACTGGCCGCCCTTTCCTCCAGGGCTTGACTCCAGCTTTGTACCTACCATGTGCAGAATGATCCCTTAAATGTCAGTCACCACCCCGCCCCATCCCCACCCGAGTGGCTCTCAAGACTGGATTACAGAGTAGTGTCACCAAAGGGCAGTGGCATAATGAGTTTGCCGTGTGCAGAGGGAGATGGAAGAACCGCCAGGCCTCCTGGGCTGGTATTTGCTCTGGAATTACTGACTCTGCACATTGGAGCCCCTGCTTGCAGAGCATCCAGCCTGTGCGTCTCCAGTCTTAAAGAAGTAGGGCCTTATTTTCTTCACGGGGTGGGGGGGGGGTGGCCTCAGTTTTTGCACACAGACTAGTGCCACCCACCGTTTCTCAACTGTTCTTCCTGCTTTAAGCAAAGCAAGCTCTCAGGGAGGGCCTAGGCTGTGACAAATCCTGATCTTTGTGGGGCCTGTATGTGGAAGGTACCCATAAACGCACTTGTTTCCCACCAGCCATTTCCAGCTCGTCTCTGAAGACCCCACACAGGCATCTCCTGCTCCAGGAAGTCTTCTCTGATTGCCCAGGCTAGTTTGGTGTGTCCTTTCTGCACTTCATTGCGCCTGCCTGCCTGTACTTCTTGCCTTCTCTGTACTTTGTTGAAGCCCTTGGCTCACACATCTGCCTCTTGCACTGGGCTGCAGGCCTAAATTCTCCAACCCGGGGAGGTAGGGAGGGTGTGCATGCCATTTAGAGGGAGGAGGTTCTGAGGGATTAAGTCACTTACCCAGGTAAAGTGCCTGCGGTTGGGATTCAGTGTCATTTCCCGCAGGTCCCACTGCAATTCCACACAGTGGCCAAAGACTCAGGAGGCACTAAGGGGCTCAGAACATGACAAAGAACCCAGGGAAATGACCCATCAGCAGATGTGTGAGGGGCCTGCTGAGTGTCTCGGTCATTCAGTGCCTGCCCTCAGGGAGAGTCAGGCAGAGGATGAGGGAGCGGGAGGATAAGGCCCGACTGGGGGATGCCGGTCTACACAAGTCTCTCTGTGGCCAGAGGTTCCGTGACAGCCACTGGGAGCCATCAGGACAGCCTCTGGAAAACAAGGGGCCACACTGAGAAGCTGCAGAGCAGGAAGGGCACAGAGACCTGCAGCGGTAAATGGTTTAAGGGCTTGAACTTGGGAGCTCAGATCCCTGCTTAGCAAATTGCGGGCTCCATAATCTTGGAGAATTTACACGCTCTCTTTTGTGCCTTGGTTTCCTGATCGATAAAATGGAGATGGTGACTCTGATCTCGTTGGGCAGTGAAAAGCACTTCTGCCCAGTGCCTGGGACGTTGTTCAGTGTTCCAGAAACTCTGTCTCTTGTTATTAGCACAGTTGTCATTGGCAGCTTTGCCAGTAAGAAGGGCATTCCCGGCAGGGCTCTGCTCCTCCGCGTCTGGCCTGGTTCGGGGTGGGTGGTTCTCAACCTTGCCAACTGTGTAACTGGATCCCCCATTGCTCTGCTGCTAATTCAGTCAAACACCTTTGCTCTCCTTTGATTCATTGCGTCTGTCTGAGGCCAGAGAGGAAACACGGGGCTCTAGTGGCTCAGAGAGCCTGCCAGCGTGGGTAGCCTAGTGGTTAGCAAAGAGATGCCCCTCCTAGCTATGGCCCATCGGGGCCCTGAGGGCTCACTGCTTCTGCCAGACATCAGAAAGCTTTACAGGACACCCTTTAGTGTGCCCGTTCCTCCTGTGGGTCAGATTTCTGCAAGATACACCCATTCATTCATTCATTCATTCCCACATCCATCCATCCATCCATCCATCCATCATGCATTAAGGGTCTGCTATTGCTTAAACATGGTGCTGGAAAGTTGCACATTCTGATTCTAAGATATATCTGGGAAGGGCAGAGCTCCTGGGAGCCAGGTCGTTCTGATGGAGCACAGTGACCTGGGAGCATGTTTCACTCTGGCAAGTTATCTGAGGAAAAGGTATTAGCTGAAGGCATAAGATGGCCCCACAGCACGAGGTCTGCCAGAAGCCGTGTGAAACCCAGAGAGTGCTCCTTTTTCCAGCTCATCTCAGGGACGCATCTTCTTTGTTTGCTTTTATCTTTGAGTTTTGGCTGATGGGCACTAGGAGTTTAAGAAAAATGTTTGGGGAAATTGTTTTTCAGTTGAAAAAAATCCATCCAGTAGCTTAATTTGTCATGCAGACCAGGACTAGGTCACCCTTGTTCTATTATTTCAGGCTCTGAGATCTTCAGCTCAGGGGCTATATCTCATTTTTCCAGGTCTTGCCACCAGGCTTGATAAATGTTGAGCAGATGAGCGACCGAATGAACATGTGAATGCCTTAGTGAGTGGCACACATTAGTCCGGCTCTTTGTACACCGCTGTGTTTCTGGAGTTGAAGAGCTTCTTCTCTGGGGTAAACAAAGGATCTCATGGTTGTGCTGAAGAAGGAAAAAAAACACCGATACAGGAAATAATTGTGATCAGTATAGAGGAGAAACAGTTGTATTCAGCTGCTTCTGAACAAGCACTAGTTGTTGAGTGGGAGCAGGTGGCAGGCTCTGAGTGAAGTGGCCGCGGGCTCGGAGTTCTCTGTGCATACCCACCTGGGTTTCTCGCGTTTGTGCCTTTGGAGTAATCTCTTTCCTTCATCCCCACAAATATCCTCCCCTTGGCTAATTTCGACTCCTCCTTTAAGTTGTGCAGCTCAGGAAGAAAAGGAAAAACTTCCAAATACTTTTTATAATGCAATCATAGCAATGATGCCAAAACAAATGAAGGCTGTACAGAAATAGTAAACTACAGTCCAGTCTCACTTATGAATATGAAGGCAAATGTCTTTCATAAAATATTAGCACAGTTCAGCAGTACATTTAAAAACTATTCCACAATCAAATGGGATTTGTTTGGGATGTAACATTTTTTGTCATAGTAAATTGATCTAAGGAGAGCAAGCACACAATCATCTTGATAGATGCTTAAAAGACATTTGGAAAATTCAACATATATTACTTGAAAATTTTCTTAGTAAAATTAGAATTGATGTATACTTTTTACCCAGGAAAATAGACTTATTTTAATTCAAAAGCCAGCATTGTGCCTACCGAGAAACACTGGAAGCATTCAGAGTAAAGAACTCTCAGTGCTGTTATTTAACATTGTACTAGAGATACTAGCCAATGTGGTTATACAAGAGAAAAGAATTGGAAGTATGACAAATAGAAAAGAGGAGTTATTACTATTTTCTGATAATATGACTAATGTCTGGAACACTTGAAAAAATCAAATCAAATATACTAAGAGATTCATTATGGTGGCAAGGCAAAAAATGATATACAGAAATGGATATACACATTAAAATGGAACCATACACCTATTTTCCATAGTAACAAAAACATAAAATTCCTAAGGAGAGTTTTAACAAGAAATGTGCAAGAGTTATAGGAAAAGAACTTTAAACTACTCTGAAGGTAATTAACAAAAATTCAAAACAAATGGGAGGGTTTGGTGTGCGCTTGAATTAAAAAGGCTTTACATAAATGATTCTGTCTATATAAACGGGCTGGTACTTGTTTCACTAGACAGATGGATTCAGACATTGAATGCTTAATTTGTTCCAGATTCTGTTGATATTCTTTACCCGTATTTCCTTAAGTAATCCATGAACAAACCATGAGTCATGCACTGTTATTATCAGTATGTCTGTTTTACAGCCGAGGAAGCCGAGGCAGAGGTTGAGTAACTTTCTCAAGGTCACACACAGCTGGCAAATGGCAGAGCCACCCCGAAAACCCATGGAGTCCACCTCTAGCACCTTCCCCCATGCAACCCTGGTGCTGCATTGTGAAGTAATAGGAAACAGATATTGTGATAGGAAAGATGTGAATAGACACCCAACTCATTGCCTTTTTTATGGGTAAATGTAGGGAAAAAAATGACTGCCTCGTGGGATTATTGTCAGAATTAAATGATTTCACACATGCAATGCAACCAGTTTAGTGCAGGGTGGCTGCCCAGTAAATGTTAGCTCCTTTGCACCAAGGATGGGGCCCAACAGAGAGCAGGTCTCACATTCACCCATTAAAGTGCTCAGTGTATTTTATTGTGCCTGTGCTCTGTGCAGTCTTTGTGTTTGGCTGTGAATATAAAGAGGAATAAATATTAAATGAATGAGTACAGAAAAGAAACAAAAAGCAAAAAATAAGACAATTAGTAGCAGGCTGCTAGAATAGCCTTTATCACCTTTCCTTTGACATGCTCTGTCACCATGTTGATATTGACATTGTCATCAATTGGTATTCTTTATCACCAGGTAAAGGTGGAGAATAGGCAATAATCACTTCCTAGCTCTGTGATCTTCACCATGTTACTAGCCCAAGTCTTAGTTTCTTTGTCTGTAAAGTAATGAGGATAATAGTAGTACCTACTACACAGTGGAATAATCTCTACCCTCAAAAGTGGCTAGGCTGTTTATCAGTGTACACTATTATATGGTTATTTGCTGTTGTGCTGGTAGCATTGTAATGAGTTCATGCTGACCGTGTATGCTGTCCATCCATCCATCTACCCACCAACTGCCCATCCATTTACTGAATCCATTAATAAAATATTAAGTACCTACCTTGTACCAGGCCTGTGCTAGGTCTTAGACACCCAATGATAAGTCAAACACACCTGTATCTTTCCTCTGGAATTGATAGTTAAGTAGAGTGACAGTCCCTCCAGCCTGGGCTCTCACCACTTTCTTTCCGGAACCCTCCCAGGATGATAAACGTAGTTGGCTTCCCATTGGGATGATAGGGAACTTTTTCAGAGTGAAAAAGCAGATTCAATGGAGAAGCCAGAGAGAATCCATTGTAACTACCTAATGTGAAATGCTCAGCCCAGGAAGAGAAGTTATCTATTATGTAAATGTGTTGCCAACACTTAGAGACCTACCCTGGGATGTTTTTTTTTTCTTTTCCTTTTAAAGTAATTTCCTCCTTAAATGTTTTCCAATTATATCTGCTCAGTATTGCCTTTCACAACGTTCGCCACATCCTGTGTCATAATCTGTATTCTACCTGCCCTGAAATGTTTTAATTCAATTTTTGCATTCTGTCCAATATGATGAATTAGAGCCAGGGAATCATTGACTAAGTGTCAGGAAAGATGGATTGAGGAGTTGAAACTAATGGCATTTGGGGACAATATTTTTTTCCGCAATTATCAGAGTCACAAATGAAGAGGTAAGTTATATTGCAGCCAGGCGTGGTACACAAACTTCAATGACACATGTGGATTTTGAAAGGAGAGAGTGAATTGCATCTGCATTTGGATTCTTTGAGAGATGCCGGTTTTTAGTAGACCAACTCGGGATAGAGTAGAACAGCACTGGACTGGAACTGATTCACCAGCCCCTGGTCCTCAGGCAGTGTGAACGGGCGGGAGGAAGGAAGACGGGCAGAAGCAGTGGGAGTCCGTGGGAGCCGGTGGGATGTGGAAGTTGAAATGGATCAGATGTGGAACTTGGTTTGGAAAGAGCAAGAGCGAATAGCCTGCTAGAGCCAGGCGCTGAGGGTGCTGCTGCTGGCCCTGGGCTGAGCCTGCAGGCTGAAAGAAGCCATCTTGGATAAATGGCGGCAGAGTGCAGTGGAATCAGAAGGTCACTCTGGGTGAGCACTTTTTGAGATGTGGCTTTTTTAGGGTTGGCTTGCATTGATGCACCCTCCTTGACATGTTGTATTACAAGGGCTCTGGGTTTTTTTTTCTTTAATGTGAATATATACAGCTATCGAATCCACATCCTATAGACACACATGCACACATATTACCTGGACCGGTAACATTTTCCAAAGTGTGTTCTGAAGGACACTAATCAATTTTGAAAATAAGGGTTTAATAGCAAGATATTTTGGGGCAACATTTGCCCATCATTTGAGAGTCATACTACACAGTGGCTTCTTAAAGGCTCGGAGAAGTCCAGCAACTTTTAGCCTTTCATCTAGCCTTTCCCAAACTCATTTACCTCATGGAACCTTTCTGTGTTTTGGGGTTTTATCTAATAATACCCTTTAAAATTAGTGTTCTACTTGCTATTGTTTGAGAGATTCAAATTAGATACTCAACACCTCCCGTTAGCTCTCCTGCAAGTGGCCAGCTTTTGCTGGATGGGCCTTGGTTCA
>VMDR010001406.1:109230-129157 GCA_007922815.1 Macrotus californicus | reverse complement strand
ACCAATTGCAAGCCCTCCCACTCCCTACTAACACGATTGCCACCAAACAAGCAGACAAAACACTTCCCCAGCAACAACTACACATCAAGGGGAAGATGTCTTATTTCCTGGACCTACCACAATGTACATAAAATAACAGACAGCATTATAAAATCCCACACTATGTCTCCTGCTACGGAAATCGTTATGCTTGTGTCTATCTACTCAGTCTGTAGAATAAACAATTTTCTTTAGGAAGCACAAAAATATTTTTTAAAAAAATTCTTATTTTTAATCATGCATATTTATTTCCTTTTAATCTCCTTGTCTTCTATGAATTTCTATCTGTACAGTTTTGTCACCATCAATTTCTTTTTTTTTTATTTTTGTACTTGAAGTAGTTCCAGAAAAAAAACACAAATCCTCAAAACTGGTAACTTGAAAGTATGGTTTCCCTCCCTCCCTTCTTTCCTTCCTCCTTTTCTTCCTTCCTTCCTTCCTTCCTTCCTCACGCAGGTAAGACCTATAATAAATGGACAGTTACAACCAAGTTAAATCAAACCTGGAAGGGAGGTAGCTGAAATCTGTCTCAAAGAATTATTTTCAACAAATAGCATTTAAGCATTGGCCAAGGTGGGACTAGGACCAAGAGAACTAACTGTCTAGGCAGTGACTCAACGTGCCGAAGCCAAGAGTAGCAGCTGATACCTTCCATTTTCAAAGCCCTACAGTTTATGACCACTGATCTCTCCCTTCCATAACATCTGATCAGCCAACTAAATGGACTTCTCCAGGACTGTCTTCCCTAGGAGGGGGTTGACACAGAATCAGGGGTGGGGGCCATGCAAGTCCTCTGGGTAGGCAGTCAGGGTTGTGGCTTAAAAAGGTTTCCTAACAGAGGGCTTAGAGGACTGTCTACCTCATTTTTTCATTCTTGCTGCTAACAGGCTAATCCTTCAGACCCAGAACCCTTAAGTACTAAGCTGCCTCCTTGTGAGTATTCCATTGTCCTAAACAGGAGATGATAGGAAGGATGAGACAATTAGTTTGTTCCCATAAAGAAAATGAAACTGGGCATCAGTGCACTGCACAAATAAAGCAGACCCACCCCTACTACGGTTGGAAGAGGGCTTGTTGGTTACACTTTCCATGTGGGCATGAGGCTGGCCGTCAATCGAGTAGCCTCTCATCTCATAGCCTTGGCAAATATAAATTTGTAACAGGTTTGAATGACGATGATAAGGAGACTGGGTGGATGTCTGCTCAGAGGGCTCAACTCAATCTGTGAATCTGAAGATAGAAGTCAGCCTTCCGGCAACTTTGCTCATCTGGAGAATGTGGGAATAGACAAGGGTGGGAGTGAAGACAGAGGATGAAGGTCAGTTTAAGAGAAACGGGTAAGGTTCTTCTGTGGTTCCTGCAACCCCACCATTAGTAATGTTGTCTTCAGGTCTCCAAGGCTTTTTTTGCGTTACTTACTGTTGTAATAAAGCAACAGGGAGGGCTGTCAAAGTTACCTGTCGTAGCTCACGTCTTCTTACTAGCACCACACAGGATGATGATAACTCAGCTAGAGCAAGAGAGGGGCTTTAAGAGTTGGGAAGAGCTCTTAGACACTGGAGAAGGGTACAAAATGGGACGAATGCTTCTATTATAATTCTTATTTTGCTAACAATTGGTCCTGGTAATTATAGAAAAAAAATGTCTTGAATAAAAATATGAATTTGTAAGGAAGAAACAAAGAATTTGAGTCTGGCCTTAACAAGGGTGTTAGTCTCTCCATTCTGGAACTCAATCTCCAAGTTTGTAACAGTACAAACCACACAAAACTATCTCTGTACTGCATCCTTATTTGTGGGCACCTGTGCAAAAAGCACCTTGATAGTGTTTTGTAATATAACAGACCACAGATGGCCAATAAATGTCTTCTCAAGTGTTCCTGATGAGCAGGTAACTGCTGTTGGGAGTCATATAGTAAGAAGTTTTCTGAAGCTAGTTTTGGTCCCCACAGAAAGGGCTGTAATTGATTAACAAAGCCTGCCTTGGAAGCAGGAATGAGGAGGGTCAAGCACACATGCCTGGTATTTTCCATTCCTGTGCTAGGCTTTGTTTTTGTTGGTTGTCCTCTGTAGGCTTGAGATGACTTGATTTGTAGCAATCTTTATGTCATACATCTAGTTTAGACTTCCATCACCTCACTTTCTTAGTTCCAGGTCTCAGAAATTATGTCCAACATAACCATTCTCTCCACCTCATTCTATATTAATCTCTCCCAATATTAATCTAAAGGAGTGGATGGTAACTGGCTGGAAAGAGGCAAAGAGGGACCCAAAGAGGTGGAGGCTTCCACATTTGTTTGACTAACTTACTCTGAACTTTTGGAGGCTGGATATGGGAGAGAGGGAAGGGTTGCCCAGCCACAGGTGTGGGTGGGAGCACTGGCAGATGGAAGACTATAGAAAACATGATGGCCATATGGGGTTGTTGGGGACTGAGGCTGAGAACTCTTGGACTTCTCTCTGATGGCCTTCTGGAACACACACTGTCTAGATTCTAGCCAAGATGATTCTCTGTCCAGAAGTATAGCTACTCGGGGCCACAGTGAGGTCCTCAGGACCAAAGGCTGCTTTAGCCTGGAGGGGCAGGAAGGCTTGGTTAAGCATAATAGCTCAGGAGTCCCCTCAACTCTAACAGTTCCCAGATGGCCCCAACATCATAGCATTTTAACACTGTTCTACTTGGTTATAAAATCTAACACTGGCTTAGACATTGTGGACTCTCAGTGAGGGTTCCAGCATCTTAAGTCCCTCAACTCCCTGCCAGGGTGAGAAGCCCAACAATAGGGGACTTGACTTCTCACCATGTAGCCAATGAGGGTTTTTGTCTTGCAGAAGGGCTAGGAAGTGAAGAGCTGTGGGGAAATGTGGGTCACTTTTAAGGCAGACTGTTTGGTTGTATGGGGGTTTTCCTAACCTAGTCCTACGATCTTGGGGTACTCAATATATACGATAGAGCAGCAGGAAAAGTAGCAGCAAATGTGGTCCCAAGGCAAGATTTGGGGAATGGATGGGTTCTGGAGGAATATTGGCCTCAAGCCTCAAGCAGGGGGCTCTTTTAATACCTTGACATTGCAATCCTAAGCCATTTCCAGCTTGGCCTCAAACCCTGGAGTTGGGGTAAATCCCCCATGGCAGTGGAAAAATCCGGGGGTGGGGCGCTTTGTATACTTTGGATTCGTTACCTCTTCCTGGGTCCTACTTTCCTAGAAGGTAGGTGATCAGAGACCATTTTATTTCTGATCCCAAAGGATCACACCACCATGCACGCCCTACGTATTCCAAACCTCAGGGTGCGAACTCTGTTGGCATCTCAACACTTGGTCTTAGCAGTTTCTGCAAGCTGCTGTCTCCCAAGGAAGTGTTGGCTAGAAGCTTGGGAAAGGAAAGATTGACTTTGTTCCAGTCTCCCTCTGCTCAGTCTCCAAAACTGCCCTCACACAGATGTTTGTATGGGTGCGTATGCATGCATGTGTACTAGCCACAGATGTGCACACTTCTAGATAGAGAACATGTTCCTTGCTGTGGTCGTGTGACAATTGGTTAGGATTTTTGGAGGCTCTGGGACTGCACGCAGTATATGTAATCCATCTAAGACTTTGGGATGGGATTCCATTCCATTATTCAACATGGTGAGACTTGGTTCATGCGCCCCCACTATGAGTCCTTCCTGGGTGAAATTAAAGGCAGACCGGTTGGGTGCTAAGGATCCCTGGTGTGGAGAGGCCATTCCATTGAGCAGCTGACTGTGAAATCAATACCAAAGGGATGCGGGTCCTGGTGGTGGGAATTCTTTGATAACTCCTTGTCTTTCCTTAGCCATGGCTATATCCCCGGAAGTCTTTCCGGCTGTGTTCTCGGGCCTTGGGGTCCCGACAAGCACAGTCACCTTGTAGGTCACAGGACATAGGGAAGGGGGTGACCTGCAAAGAGAAAAAGAGAAGAGATAAACCAGATGGTTGTGTCTGAAACAATAATTTTCATAGAGGCAGGGTAGGGCAGGGGACAATCGCTGGATGGGGGGACAGCAGATTCAAGTTTGAGTCACGGATTTGCTTCTTTCTAGCCCTATGACACAGGTGGCAAACACAAGGCCCGCAGGCCGAATCCAGCCCTCTACCTTGTTTTATTTGGCCCTGCACCTTGTTTCTACCTGGTGGCAGTGCAGAGGTCTCGCTTAGCTATTAAGGAGTAGTTACATTTATACAGTCCTAAAATTACATTCAGTCCTTTGAAGGCAACCACGAGGCTGATGTGGCCCCCGGCGAAAATGAGTGTGACATCCCTACCCTATGATAACTTTACCAAGATCACCATGGTCGTTATCATAGCAGCTTTCATTCTGCGTGGCATTTATTATGGTCAGGCAATGTGCTAAACGTCTTCCAAACAGGGAAACATCAAATCCTTTGACAACTCTGTAAGATAGGTATGAAAACAATCACCCTTCTACAGATGGAGAAACTGAGGCCCAGAAAGGGGGAGGCATTTGCCCAAAGTAATAAATGGCAAATCTTGTATTTAAAGAAGGACGAGCCACCTCTCCCTAACCCTCAGGTTCCTAGCTGTAGAACAGATATGGTAAGACTGACCTTGCACTGTGAACTCTTGGGCTGAATGAAGTCATGGGTGAAATATCGTAATGCACTATCCAAGAATTGGTTCACAGGATGGTACAGTACAATATCTGGCAGGTGGCAATCAAGTGAAATAAAGGATATGAAAATGTCCTTTAAGAAAACATAATTCTTTGCACATATCAGTAGTTTTGATTTTTGGGAGGCAATGATAAAAACAAAAGCATGTCTCAGCAAGCTCAGAGCAAAGAGGCCAGAAATCCTGGTAGGAAATATTTCACCTAAAGATTTGGCATGAAATTTGGTTGAAGGATCTAGGGAACAGATTTTATCACAAGAAAAAGTGAGTGCCATGTAATGTGATCTGCTATATGTATATATTACAAAAGCTAGGAAAAATAAAAAATAAAAATTTATATTAAAAAAAGGGAGTGGCGTGAGTTTCCATTCCCACTCCATCCCTTCACATGCTCTGTGACCTTGGGCTGCCTTTACTTCCTAGAAACAGAGAAAGAGCCCAGCAGTGAATGTCTCCCCCATGCAGCCGGTGATCTGTCTTTCCAAAGAGTGCAGTGCAGTCCCTGCCTGAGCCCAGGCTGGGCTAGTGCAAGCCAAGTGGATTTCACCTCATTGCATCATGACATTTGCATATCACTTTCCCCAGAGGGTCCCCCATCCACACAGATGGATTTAATGACCTCATTCACCTCCTGTCTGGGTCTCCAAGTGCTCACAGAGCCTCAGAGAGCATCTTTGTCTCTCTAGCTTGTGGACTCGTTCTCTCTCGGGCATCTAATTCTTTTTTCTCTGCCTCTTTGCCCGTCCTCCCTCCCTCCTTCCCTGCTTCCTCCCGACTTCTCTCCCCCTTCTGCAATTATGCAATAATTTAAAATGTAGGAATGATCAGAAAGACTGAAGTATAAGCCCCAGAAGCTCTGTCACCTACCTCACTGAGATGCGACCTGGAACACATGACAATTTCTGAGTTTTAGTTAACTCATTCATTAAATGGGAATAGTGAAAGCATACATGTCCCTGAGGTTGTGATGAGGGATGAGTGAAGTTAGTGACGGGAAACACCTAGAGCACAGTGCTTGACGTGCTCAGAGCTCAACCACATACACATCCATACGCATATACAGAAACGGTCTGGCACAAATAGCGCCCCTTGTTTATGAGCTGGTAATCTATACCAAATCTTTTATTACAAAATCCTAAGCATGTAATTCTGTAACATAACAATATCACACTCAGGCACACCATATGACATTGTAGGTAAAATGTTCAAATTGCTGTCCACCTCATGTGAGATGTTCATGTACCCTACCAATCACACCAAACGGCGTTACTTCTGCCGGACCCTGTGTTTCCTCCTCTCTCTCCCTCGATGAGACAGAGACCACATTGGTCTTGTGCAATCTTAGTTCCCAAGGCCCAATGCATAGAACAAAGGAATGCATGTTCATTGTTCCCTCTCCCTGACTCTCACTGCACTTGAGGCCAGCACATCCCTTTGTTTCTTTTTTAATTTTAAATGCATGGGTGCCTGCTGTCTGTCTGGTAAGCTCCTCACGGCTGCTGTAGTGCCTGACTTTCTCCTACAACTACCTGCTGTTCTCTGCGTAGCACATTTTCTTCCCAGCCTCCATGCCTTTGTGGAGGCCCACAACCTCTTCACCTCCAAGAGAAGCACAGGATGCTATAATTGGAAAAGACACAGAGAATACCCTCCAGAGTCCAAGTGGGGAAACTGAGGGCAGAGCCAAGTCCAAATCAAGCAAGTGACGTTGAGTGAGGACAGTACCAACCTGGGAGCTAAGAGGCCTGGGTGGGCATCCTCACTTGCCTCATACTTGTGGAACAATTTGGGGAAAATCCCTTCACTACCATATCCCTGAGTTTCTACATCTATAAAAGTATGATTTAAAAAAATATGGTATTTTATGTGGTTGTGAGGATCAAAGAAGAAATACACAAAAAGCCCGATCACATGGCCTAACACTCAGGAGATGCTTAATACTTAAATACGTGTGTGCTGAATCAAATTTCCCACCAGCTCCTATTTCACCACTCGTGATATCTTTCCTGCCTATTGTCCCCTCTCTTCCACCTCCCAGACTTGGGCTGCCTCATTGTCCTCAACTCACTCACATCCTAACATAGAATGATCCAGTTACCTCTAATGTCTTCTACACGATCCTCTGTAACTCTTTCCCATTGAGCTCTATGACCCATTATGGACAGTTTCACATTTGATTTATTGCTCATACTTCCTGCTGCACCTCACACAAGCAAAAATTCAACAGATTCTATATCTTAAAATAAGACCCAAAGTCCTTACCACGAGTTCAAGGCCTTGCATTATCTGATCTCCACACGCTTCTTAGACCTCACCTGGCCCCCTCTTTCCCCTTACTCTCTGTGGCTTTTTTATTTATTGACTGGCTCCTCAAATACTGAGTGCTTTCCTACTTCTAAGTCTTTCACCATGCATGTTCCTCCACCCTGCTGATAGTTGCTGGCCAGCTCCTCTTCATTCTTTGGGTCTCATCTCAAGTATCACTTCCTCCCTGACTCACCTAAGCAATGATGCCATCACCTTCATCCCCTCTCAAAGCACCCTATTTCGATGCCCTCCTTGTTCTGAATCACTTCTGCACTTGCATGCCAGCTCAGTCTAGGTGAGGACCATGTCTGCCTTTGAACTGAGTCTTTATATACTAAGAACAGGTGTTCAATGAACCCATGAATGGAGGAACAAATGAATAACAGATATCCAGCTAAAATACAAATCAGGAAGCCTCTGCTCTTGCATTCAGTTCTTGGGCCACTTGGTACAAGTTCCTTCCCTTCTCTGAGCTTCAGTTTCCCAATCTGCATGTTTTTATTTTTAAAAAAGATTTTATTTATTTATTTTTAGAGAGAGGGGAAGGGAGGGAGAAAGAGAGGAAAAGAAACATCAACGTATGGTTGCCTCTCACTTGCCACCCACTGGGGACATGGCCCACAACCCAGGCATATGCCCTGACAGGGAATCAAACCCATGACCGTTTGGTTTGCAGGCCAGCACTCAATCCACTAAGCCATACCAGCAAGGGCTATTTTTTTTAAAAAAAATATTTCATTAATTATGCTATTACACTTGTCCCATTTTTTCTCCCCTTTATTCCCCTCCGCACTGTACTCCCCCTCCCACCAGCAATCCCTCTCCCCCCTTAGTTCATGTCCATGGGTCGTACATGTAAGTTCTTTGACTTTTCCATTTCCTATACTATTCTTAACCTCTCCCTATTTTGGACCTACCATTTATACTTCTTATTCACTGCACCTTTTCCCCTTTTCTCCCCCTGCCCTCGCCCCCTGCCACCACTGACAACCCTCCACATGATCTCCATGTCTGTGATTCTGTTCCTCTTCTAGTTATTTGCTTAGTTTGTTTTTGCTTTTTTTTAGGTTCAGCTGTTGACAGTTATGAGTTTGTTGTCATTTTACTGTTCATCGTTTTGATCATCTTCTTTTTCTTAGATAATCCCTTTAACATTTCAAATAGTAAGGGCTTGGTGATAATGAACTCCTTTAACTTGACCTTATCTGGGAAGCACTTTATCTGCCCTTCCATTTTAAATGATAGCTTTGCTGGATAGAGTAATCTTGGATGTAGGGCCTTGCCTTTCATGACTTTGAATACTTCTTGCCAGCCCCTTCTTGCCTGCAAGGTTTCTTTTGAGAAATCAGCTGATAGTCTTATGGGAACTCCTTTGTAGGTAACTGTCTCCTTTTCTCTTGCTGCTTTTAAGATTCTCTCCTTATCTTTAATCTTGGATAATGTAGTTATGATGTGCCTTCGTGTGTGCTTCCTTGGGTCCAACTTCTTTTGGATTCTCTGAGCTTCCTGGACTTCCTAGGAGTCTATTTCCTTTGCCGGATTGGAAAAGTTCTCCTTCATTATTTTTTCAAACATGTTTTCAATTTCTTGCTCTTCCTCTTCTTCTCGCACCCCTATGATTTGGATGTTGGAATGTTTAAAGTTGTCCTGGAAGTTCCTAAGCCCCTCCTCATTTTTTTGAATTCTTGTTTCTTCTATTTCTTCTATTCTATTCTGGTTTGATGTTATTTTTTCTTTCTGCTCCAAATCGTTGATTTGAGTCCCGGTTTCCTTCCCTTCACTGTTGGTTCCCTGTATATTTTTCTTTATTTCCCCTTGCACAGACTTCACTTCTTCCTTTCTTTTGCATATGTACTCAATCATTTCTGTAAGCATGCTGATTACCAGTGTTTTGAAGTCTGCATCTGATAGGTTGGCTATCTCTTTGTCACTTAGTTCTACTTTTGGAGCTTTGATCTATTCTTTCATTTGTGCCATATTTTTATGTCTCGGTACACCTGTTATGTTGTAAGGGGCTGAGCCTTAGGTATTCACCAGGGCAGGGCAAACCACATTGCTGTGTTGTGGTGCTGTATGTTGGGAGAGGGAACAGTGCCACTTGCTCAGCTCTCAGCCAGCTTTCAGTCACTTTCCCCACTACCCACAAGCAAATTGGGCCCTTCTGGTCCTGATTCCCAGAGGGGTGAGCTTGTGTACATTCTAGGATCCTGTGTGTCTCTCCAACAAACTCCATTGTGAGGCTAGGAGTTTCTCCCGCCACCACAATCCCCTCAGATTTTTACAGCCAGAAGCTTTGAGGCTTTATTTCCCTGTGCTGGAATCCTGAGTTGTGCAGTCTGTCTCACTCCCCAGTTGTTTCTCTTGGTTTATCCGCACACGAATATGGGACCACCTGGTCCGCCAGCCGCCACCTTGTCCACCCTGGTACTCCATCCACCGCCTTGCTGTGTGTCCTCTCTGCTCCAGCTGCCCGTCTCCGCCCTTCCTACTGGTCTGGATGAATGTTTCTTCTTTAACTCCTTGGTTGTTGGCCCTCCATACAGTTTGATTTTCTGGCAGTTCTGGTTATTTTTTGTTTTTAAATTTGTTGCTGTCTTTCTTTTGGTTGTGTGAGGAGGCAAAGTATATCTACCTAAACCCCCGTCTTGGTGAAAAGTCCCTCAATTTGTTTGTTAAGATTGATTTTAATGGTCTGTACCTTTCCATCTGTCTGAAAGTCCTTCTCTGTCTGAGAAAGGCAGAAGGCAACCCCCTGGCCAGAAAGGACCTAGAAATGCATGTTCTCTACAAACCCTGCCTTGCATGTTCCCCTTTCCATCATTCCTAATTCCACCAGCTTCTCCAAAATCGTCAGCTGCCAAGGCCCTGCCTCCAGTTAGTTTCTCAGGCCGGTCTGGCCCCCCTGACTCTGTAGCTGTGAGTGACCCTTCTTTTCTCTTCTCCCTGGGTCAACCCAGGCCACTTCTGCATTTTCCCAAACACATGTGTCTGGCACTAAAGGGAAGGAACCCCAAGCAGAATACAACAAAGTCTAGAAGGTTTGACCTCAGGAGGCAGATCTGCAGCCAAAACGGCTACTTGTCTCCACCACACACTTGAAAATGCAGCTGCATTCACTGGACCCTCATAAGGAGATTGGGAGCAGATAAGCCTGAGTTTGGGGGAGGCTCCACACAAGGTGCTGTGTGACTGCCGGTCAGTCCTTGGCCCCTGTGGACTTCATCTCCCCATCTGTTAAGACTAAGGTCTTCATAAAAACCTCACAGGGTTCCTAGAAGGAGCCAATGAAATAATGTTGCCTCCAAACCTGCTTGCAGAGTACCCAGTGCAGAGGAGATGCCCAGTGTCTTGTTCCCTCCTCCTGTCCCTCCTCTCACCTCTGTGGGAACTGCCTGTCCCAAGCTCTCCTTTCTCCACAATCATCCTCAGGATCAAGGCCCTACAACTGGGCAGAGGACAGTGGAGATGGCCAGCTACATCCACTCTTCCAGGTTTTCCTAGGTCTGACCTGGAAGAGACTGGGGTAGCCTATATGTGCAGGTTAACAGCAGTGAACACCACTTTACACACATGCACAAATGCATGCACACATGGACGCATGCACATGTGTGCCTGTACACTAGTATTTCCTGAGGGCCTTCCACGAGTACATGATTTCCATGTGCCAATGTGTTCACTCTGCACCACCTCGTGAGGCTATCATTGTTAGTTACAGATGAGAAAATAGAGGCTTCAGTATGTTCAAAACAAAACAGATGTCCCCTGGGCTTCACTACCAGTCCACAGCTAGATGATACAGGATTCTGAACCCCACTCTAAACATTGAGAGTTTTCAGCAAGTGAGGGTAAGGGCAAGGCACCTTCTCCCCACATGGCCAGGCTGACTGCTGCTTTGTCTAATAGCCAATAGCCTTTTCTCCCTTATTATGTCCCTGCACCATCATACTCACCCTCCCTAATACCCCTAATAAGGCAGCTATTCTTATTATCCTGTTTTATATCTTGGAGGAAACTAAGATACAAAGAGGTGAGTCACTGGGTTGGCAGGGATCTGCATCCCTGTTTGTGACCATTCCTCCATATTGTGCCCCCAAACAGCAGGCAGAGTGGGAACCAGGGTCCCCTTTCCATGAAGAAGGAAACTGAAGCATCCTGATCAAGTCAGCTCTTAGCAGAACTCCCAGATTCCCTGACTCCCCAAGCAGCTTACCACCTTCTCCCCCACATGGCCTCCCAAGGAAACCTACCACCCACAGCACAAGCGCCTGCGGTGGCCAGTTTACATTTGGCATTCCCAGCACCATGTGGCTAGGCTGTCCCATAAATGGTTTGGCCACCCACTCTGGGATTCTGTCAACAAGCCCAGGTCAACGACTAAAGGCCAGGATTCTCTCCTTTTTCCCTCTGTGCTGAGGACATTGCCCAGGCCCGGGGGTTTCTTCCTCTGGGTGAGCTGCCCAGGCTGACACCTCCATCCATGTGTAGGAGCAGTCCAGGAACACAGCCCAAGCAAATGCACCACAAGGCCCTGGCTGCAGGTCTCATCTGTGGCTGGGAGACAGGCAGGGTCTGGATTCTGACTCAGACTCAACAGGGAGGTCACAAGCAGAGAGTGTGTAGTGGGGAGACCAAGAGGCTCCCTGTGCTGAAGGTCAGAAAGCCTTGACTGTCTGCCACCCGCTGTGGGTCCTTGGGCAAATCTCTTGGCCACTCCGAGTGTCAGGGTGTTCATAGTGTTGATGGAAAGATTTAATGAGACCAAGTAGACTGAGGTGTGATGTTCGGTACGAAGACTCCCCTGCAAGCTCCTTGGAGGCGGGGTGGATCTGTGCCTGGCAGAGGGCATGGAACAGTCAGTGAATGTGGAAGCTTGTTTAAGTGTGAGTGAGTGGAGGATAAAATGGAGGAAAAGTGATGATAAAGTGGAGAAAAGCACCCCCGTAGACCAAAAGGAGACCTGGGTTTGATTTCTTTCCCTCTTACTGACTTAGTGTATGCTGTCAGACAAGTGGCTTCCCTGTTGGGGACTTCCATTTCTCTATCTGTAAAATGGAGGCGATAACAATCCTGCCCCACAAAAGTATTTTGGATAAAGTATAAAATTCAAGTAAAGCATTTAGCACAGTGCAAGGCATATAATATGTGCTCAGCTGTTGATGCTGATGATGATGATGGTGACCGTGACCTTTGTACTGGTAGGGGCCATGACGATGTGGGGATGATAATGGTGGTGATGAAAGGAGAGACAGTAGTTATGAAGCGACGTGCTTTTCTGGATGGAAGAGTCTGATTTCTTCACACGACCACGCTAAAACGGGCGTCTAATTCGTTCACGTGAAAAAGTCAAATGAGGAAATTATAACACTCCAGCAGCCAGTGATTAATGGGCAAGGATGAATTTATCTAATCTGTTTAGCCATTTGCCTGTTATCTTTACTAACCTTCCAAGTTAAGCACATCTATTACCTCTTCCAGGAAGCCTTCTAGGACCTTCCAGGTTGGCTCAGTGCTTAAAATCATGGAATATCCAATTGCTCTCTGGATAAAATTCAAATTCCCTGGCTTGACTTATAAAAGCCTTCTCATCCCTCTAAGCTCAGCTTTTACCTCCTTCCTCTCTTGCACTGGGCTCCAGCCACACTCAGGGAATCACAGTTTCCTCAGTGCTCTCCCCCACGTCTGGGTGCGTGCACAGATGGGCCCTCTGTCAGAAACAATTTCTCTCTCTCATCCTTTGCCCAGTCATTACCCTCCTTCTTTGACCTGGGAAAGACCTACTATACCTTTCATATCTCACCTTTGTTACTGCCCTCTCTAGAAGCTTACTGACTCTCCTCACTTGCTGTGTCTCCATTAGCACTTACTGTTCTCTAAATGCCTGGCTACCAGTCTACAAAACATGAACTCAGCATGGCTGAAACCAGGTCTGTCTTGCTCGTGGCCTAGCACAGTATTATCCTGAAGCATCAGGACCTGGGATTCATCAGGAAACAAATTACGATGCATGTCCTTGCCCTCATGAAATTTTCATTCTAGCAGCAAGAAGGGTAGAGGTTGCCAGAAAATAAATAATACATACATTTCATAGTCTGTGCCCAAGTGAAGAGTGTTGTGGAGGGAGAAAGAAGTGGAAGCCAAGGCAAATGGGTGTGGGAGTGCCAGGGGTGCTATAAGGTGGGAGGTCAGGGTGGGGCTCATTGAGAGCATGACACTTGGGGACAGACCTGGAGGAAGGGAGGGAGGGAGTTACCAGGATGGATGGAGAAGAATGCTCTCAGCCGACGGTATAGCCAATGACAACAGCTGGAAGGTAGGAGAATGCCTGGCCTGTGCGAGTAGGCCAGAGAGCCAGGGCGAAGTGAAGAGGGGGCGCCGATAGTGCAGGGTAAAGTCAGAAAGAGGATGAGGGTGGGCAGCGCATAGGGCCTTACGGGCCACTGGGAGAACTGGTTTTACTCTGAGTAAAACGGGGAGACACTGCGGGGCTTGGCCCAGAGGTGTGACACCATCTGACTTTGTTTTAAAAAGATCGCCTGGTTGCTAGGTCAAGATGTTAAAGCCACTGGTGGACATCCCTAACTCTGATACCCAACATCCAGCTCTTTATCTTGGCCGCTCTGCTAAGAAGACTGCTTTCCATCTAATGATTTTGATTATCTTGTCTTATAAGAATTGCTAGCCTCCTTAGACCAATGGCTACATCTGGGTATAGCATTTTATTTTCACTTAGGTTTAGCAAATAAATATGGCAACCCCACATTTAATGTCATCATTCGGGCATGCCATCCTGTGCTAAGGTATGTTTCTAGGATTGATAACTTCTTACTCTCTCCTGGTCCCAGCCCCAAGTAGCCTTCAAGTTCTTGCTCAATGACCACTGCACGCAGAGGTCCATGTAGAGAGTCCTGAGACATGGATTTAATCCAAACATCAAGAAATAAAAATCCAGGGTGAACCTGGCCTGCCCAAGGTCAGAGAGCTAAGTCACAGAGCTGGGTCTGCATCCCCCTGCTCAGACATCTTCCAGAGTCACTCTCCTGCGGCTGCCTGAAACACGACCGTAACTGTTGTTCCAGGCCACCACTTAGCACATGTGGGTACATTGAATGTGTTAAGGTGATTGTCCCCTCCTCCGTTATAGCCCCAACACAGGCTTACTGAGAATGACTCTAGTTTGAAAGAAATGCTTTTTGTTGTTGTGATTATGAGGGGAAACTGTTGAAGCAACCATTCTGGAAATCTGCTCTGTACTGGAGACTCCTCAAGGCTCCAACAGGAAAATAATAAACTGACATGCTGGGAGGCTGAGTCCTGCCCCTTCCTGTCTGCCTTGCGCTGCAGACAGGTGTCTGGGTGAGAAACTGGTCACCCCTGTCAGACGGAGTTTCCTGCACTGTCTTGCTCTTGTCTGTCAGCCGGGCCCAGGTCACACAAGGCAGATGTGGGAAACAGCTGGTGTCTGCAGAGACAAACAAGGGGAGGAAGGATAGAGGGAGTAGACAGACATCATTCTGGGCCAAGTGACTGGGAGGCCCCAGCCCTGGGGACTGGGAAGAGGTTTAGGTGGAGAGTTGGCAAGAAGGAAGTCTGGGAGAAGGGGCTGCACTTAACCCTGGGCCCGGAGAGCATACCCAGGACTGCAGCCCAGAAGGACTAGGAAGCAAGAAGCCCACCCACCAGGGGAAGGGCAAGGGGCAAGCCCACAGCAATGAGATGTCCAGAGCAGGGTTTAAAGGCAGGTGCTGTGTTCAAAGTCACGGGTTTGCATCTCAGCTCCACGGCCTACTGGCTGTGTGACCTTAACCCTGTAAGAGTCAGTTGGATCAGGTATAAAATGCGGATACAGAGACAACACCTACCATAGTGCTACCATGCTAATGAAATGAAATGGCACGTGTGAAAGCAGTTGGCACCATGCTTGGCAAATAGCAAGCTCTCGATACAGAGTAGCTGCATTATTTGTTTGGAGTCACGAAAGGCTAAATCCTAGCACAGCTCTGTCACCTCATACAAATGATTCCACCCTTCCGAACCTCAGTGGTCTACCTTGTTGGGTAGTTCTGGAGTCTGAGTGAGATATTAGGCACAGAGATCCCAGCCCACGACCAAGCACACACATGTGCTCAGTTAATGGAGTTACTGTACTTTGGAAGGCACATGAAGCAAATATGCCTTGTCCATGGGTTTCTGAGTGCCACTCTGGGTGCTCATAGTCAGGGAATGTCCCATGATGTGTGTCTGGAGCCAAAAGCACAGGTGGCAGCAGCAGGTAAAGGCCAGGGGATGAGAGGGAGGCATCTGGCCCCTCTCCTGCCTGCAGAGGCTTCCTGCTGTGGAAACTGGAGACAGAAACCAGGACATTTTTCCACTCCGGGGAAACTCCTGTCTGGGGTGTCAGGGATGACTGGCAAGGCTGGGAACCTCAGCTACTCCCCACCCTGTCTTTGCTGCTGGGAAAAGCTGCTTTCTCCCTGGCCAAACAGAGGGGTCCCACACCCAAGGTTCCTTGGCAGTCTGGGTTGACAGTGAACTGTCTCCAATCGGAACTGAGAAGGTCATGCCCGGGTGCTCTGAGGACAAGGTCCTATCCCCACCTGCTTTCCTCTTTTGGGACTCAGCCCTGTGCTGGAGAAAGAGCTGGGCCTGTGAGTCAGACAGGACTGGATTGGGATGTGAGCCTTAGCATTCGCTGCCCAGGGAACTCAGGCAAGTCCCGTAGGTACCTGAGCCAAAACTGGTTCACCTGTGCAATGGGGATAATAGCAACTTGTTGGGCTGAAATGAGGATTAAATGAGATAATGGAGAACAAGCGTCTGACAGTGTCTGGCACAGACGGCAGCTCACTTAGGGGTGTTTCATATTCTTAATATTTTCTCCACCTATCAGCTCTACAAACCAGTTTACTGCAGGGAGTAGTTGAATGGTTTACAAGAGAAACTAGGAAGGTTTCAAGAAGTTGGAGTTCATGTAAAAATTAAACTGTGAAAGGGAGAATGACTTTAATTTGAGATACCATTTCTTCTCCAAAAGAAAGACTTCTAGGAATCTTGAATCTGGAGAAAGCCTCAAACACTTCTTAATAGCTAGGAGCTAAGGCCAAGCTACGTGCACCAAAAGAGAGGAATCCATCCGGCGCGCGTACTTCTGAGAACTCTCTCCATCCTGCCACGCCACTGTCGCCCTTCCCCTGGAAAACTCCCACTCACAGTCAGTTGCTCAGGGAAGCTTTCTCTGACTTTCACACCATTCTCTGTAACAGCCCACACCTCTCCTTCACTGCCTCTTCCACAGTGGTAATTCAATCATAGCTGTATATCTCACTGCTTCATGTGTGGTGGCCTTCATAAGTCGTGAGCTTCACAAGGGCTGGGGTCTTGCTTGCCACGTGCACATGGCCTGGGCTAGTGCTGGGCTCCCAGTCGTGCTCGGTGAACATGCTTCTCATTCCAAGAAGCAAGCCTGGCCATCTGCATTCTGTAGTCTTGGCTATCAGGAAGCACAACTTAAAAGTGGGAGAAAGGAATCTTTTCAACACATAGAAAGCCAAAATGACAGTTATGACGTGGGCAGAAAAGAGAAGAGGACTAGGAAGCATATTCAAAACTGACAAAGAAGTGCCTCTGTGTCCCTTAGTAAAGAAGCAACTCTCATCTCAGGGCCCTGAGCCTGAAATTACTGCAGCAGAACTCATTATAGAAACAGAAAGTCCAATGGCCATTTGTGTGTGTGAGTGTGTGTGTGTGTGTGTGTGTGTGTGTGTCCATCATTGATACCTGATATCAAATGATTTTGCAGCTCAGATGGTAGATGGTCTATAAAAATAGAAGCAGTTTCCCATTCACTTATTCATTACAAGAATATTTCTCAACTCAGGTTGCCTAGGATGACCACCTCTTTCCCAGCTCTTAGCTGGGGCCCCAAACTCTGGTCCCAGCTCTGGTCAGGAGGAAGGTGGACATGGCTGCCCTTCTGTGAGTGGTGGACATGCATCTCAGTCAAATGTTTCAGTTTTACTATAAACACTTGAATTGCTCCTGTTGCATCCTGATGCACAAGGGAAGACAATCACAATCAGGACTTCACCCCTAATTCTATAGGTATGAAAAACAAAGAGATTATGAAATGCCCAACAGCCATGACTGATCTTGTTGGGAATGTCCCATCTTCTCTCTTAGACTTTAGCCATAACCCCTAGAAGTATATGTCCTCTGTAGGATTTTACATGCCAGCCTCCTGCCCCTGACACTCTTACCCTGGCCACTTCCCCACTCCTTGCCCTCATCCCTCAAGTTATAGCACTGAATACTGATCCTTCTGCAGAGCCTTCTCCAGCCTTTTGTCTGAGCCCTCACAACGGGCTGTCTTTCCTTTCTAAAGGTATATACCACACTTTTATTTGTCTAAGCTTTGAGGGTTAGGGGCCACATCTGCAAAAATTGTCTATGAGCCTCCAAACGTCGCTCAGGGCCTAAGCACATGACATTAGCTCAACTACTGACTAAAAGAATAAAAAATACAATACAATACAATACAATACAATACAGACTGTAGGCTAGTGTTGGCACAAGCAGGACAATGGTTTGTCCAACAGGGAGGGGTGATCCTGGCCCAGTAAGCTGGAGACGCCTGTAGGAGGGCTGCCAGGGGAGGGGGACGTTGCCTACCTTTTTGGTCTTCACCGTGGATGTGCAGCAATCCCCACCGTCGTAGTTGCAGAAGGCTCTGTTGTTGATGGCATCACAGTAATTGTCTCCCATGAAGGGCTACATAAGAGGAGAGGGGTGGGAAGGAAAGGTTCCTTGTTAGCCTCTTGGAGTGAGTGGGGCGTGGCCTCAATCATCATTTAGCTGTCTCTCATCTTCTCACAAACTTCTACCTGGCTTCAGGTCCCAACACCCTGTTGAACAAGAGTCTTATCTAGCCAAGATTTTCCCAAGTAAAGTGTGCTGACCCTGGAAGACACACTCCTGGATACTGGGGAATGCAAATCCCCTGGGTAGACCACTTACATCTTCCTGAATCGGGGGAAGAAATGATAAGAAAATTGGAGTCCCCTCGCCCCACTCTTCCTGGTAGTAGGTAATGAAATATAATTTATAATGAGATATGTGCAAATATATTAGGAAGCTAAATGGGAATTGCCCAAGAATTACAAAGATCCAGTGTTAGAATTCATAGTGGCACAGTGGTCTGTGTATGACTGTGGACCTCCTCCCCTCTCACACAGGAGTGCAGATGTGCCGCTGTCACATGCTTTACATGTCTGTTTTCTTCCTTTGTTCTCTGACACCATGTGAGGGGGGCATTGCTGGTCTCATTTCACAGATGAGGACTCTGAGAGTCAGAGCAGGAAAAGGCATTGGCCAAGATCATGCAGGCAGTGGCAGAGGGGTGACTGAAATCTAAGTTGGCTCCATATTTTCCTCTTTACCATTCTAGGCTCTGTCACACACTGCTTTATTTCTTTTCTCCCTCTGTTCCTCTAACTCTGTGATGCTCCAAAGAGGAGGAAAATATGATGGAGTTAAATCATTATTGATCTGAACCCAAAGCCATCTTAGGGGAAAGCCAGGAGTCTCTGCAACCTCCCAGCTCCAGCCCCACTCCCAAGCACTTGCATCTCCCCATCCGAGCACTTAGCAAGCACACTGTCTTAGATGGTCTGTGGATGTGCCTCAGCTCCTCGGAGACGTGGGCAAATATCCCATTCATCTTTGTCTCCAAATCACCTAGTTTAATGCTGGGCACAACTTTGGATCTTAGAGGTGTTTTTGAAATGGAATGTAGTTGTATTGGCATAGCAAGAAGGCAGTTGTCAGTGGCTTAGAAAACCTGGATTTAAGACTTTCAATTTCAGCCAGCTGGGTGGTTATTTGATGGTTTTATCTAAGCGGCTGATGTTCTCTGAGCCTCAGGACCCCCAGTACTGAAGAGGCGGGGTTCACTGATTCCTCAAAGCAGTGAGCTTCGCCTTCCTCCCATCAAAGGCAATATTGTGTGACTCTTCAACATACAGAAAGCAGATGAAAGTGAAACCCCTGTGATAAAAGTTCAGGTTAGGGTCTCTGATGCTCAGTGACTCACTGATGGGAAAGATGTCATCTGTTGGCTAAGATCCCTGCATCCCAGCACAACCCCTGTGGTTCAGTGGTCTCTCCTTCCTAGCCTGGCTTCTCCATCCCATCTCAAGCTCACAAGGAGTCCATCCTATACAGCATTCCTGACTTTTGCATCTCTGCTACAAGTTCATAGAGTCTTTGTGCCCCATCTCGTGGTGCCTGGTTCCATTTTATCACTGCCCTGTCATTGTCTAAAAAAGATCTTAGCAAAATGGAGCCTATACTCAAGTATGTGTGTGTGCACATGTACTTGACTGTGAGCAGAGGTGTGACTGCCATGTGACCGACATAAGAAACACATGATTCCATTTATATTAGAGTGGCACAGACATCAAACAAACACATGCTTAGCCCTTTGCTTTTCTCTGTTCCTTGGGAGATCTGCCTGTGGGCTCAGCTCTGTATGTTCTTCCTCATATCATATATCAGCAAGTTAATGAGTGAAACCAAATGTCCCTTCCTCAGAATGAAAGGGACTGGCATGCACAAGAGTGTCTCGGGAAAAAGAAGGGGAGGAGACAAAAATGAATGAAATGGTTCTATTTTGTTAATTTGGCCCTTGAAAAAGTTTCCAGTCTCATCATTAGCTACTCTCCTCTATATGCTTTTCCTACAGCCACAGCTACATCCATCTATCCATCCACCCATCCATCCATCCATCCATCCACCCACCACCTACTCATCCATCCATCCATCCATCCACCCACCACCTACTCATCCATCCATCCATCCATCCACCCACCACCTACTCATCCATCCATCCATCCATCCACCCACCACCTACTCATCCATCCATCCATCCATCCACC